>JAHXMU010036389.1:0-26602 GCA_019455685.1 Philornis downsi
AAAGGCTCACGAGCCTACGTAAGACGGCCTCCTAATTCAGAATATAACCCTAAATTTACGCTGAAAACGGTTAAACATGGAGGATCTAGTGTTATGATATGGGCATGCTTTTCATACATAATAGTTGGACCCATATACTGGATCAAAGACATCATGGATCGCCATCAATACGTAAAAATATTACAGGAAGTGATGCTGCCATATGCTGCGGATGAAATGCCTTTGATAAGGACCTTTCAGCAGGACAATGATCCTAAACACACAAGCCGTCTAGCAAAACAGTGGTTTGCAGAAAATAATATACGCGTATTGGAATGGCCAGCCCAGTCTGCAGATCTCAATCCCATTGAGAATTTGTGGTGTGACATAAAGGCTATGATCGCGCAAAGAAACCCCACAAACAACAGCACATTGTGGGAGGTTGTGAAGGATGCGTGGATGTAATTCCCGCAGAAAGGTGCCAATATTTAATACACTTTATGCCACGACGCTGTGAGGCGGTAATTGCCAACAAAGTGTTTGCCACAAAATACTAATTAAGATGCTTACCCTTTGTAATATACATTTAGCACACGCATCAATTTACTATAGTTTGTACTAACCATTAAATGAATATCACTACTATTATTTTGACCGGCTACATTTGAAAGAATTTGAATACTTTTATATTTTTGTAACTATCCTGTTTTTTTTTTTTTTTTTTTTTTTTTTTTTTTTTTTTTTTTTTTTTTTTGTTTATTTCCTAGAATTTATAAAAGGAACTATGTTACAAAAATTAAACTTAAAAGTTTACAAAATTATTTTGAAACCATTTTACTTCTTTAAAATTTGCGCAATACCCACTACTATTATTTTGACTGCAGCTGTATAAGCTCTATTAAAAAAAATAGTTTAAAACAATGCTATTTTTCACCACTTTAAATAAATCAAAAGAAGAAACAAGATTTAATCGACATGTTGCCACATATTGATGAAATTTATAAAGACTTTTATGTAAACTTACGTACTGCAGACATGTTCGATTTTCACCCGGACTTAACTGAAGCTGATAAAATTTTTGAATAAATAAAAAATTTCATATTCAACAATATTATATTATAATTAATTTTCTAATTTATTTTTAATTTTTCGTTAACAACAAAATCGTGTAAACAATAACCTTATTTTATTTAATGTCTTTTTATCAACTTGAATAAAACCTCTTATGTTTACTTAAAACTACACAATACATACTTTTCATTTAAACAGAAGCGCTTAAGTTACTTAAGGTCCAGTTTAACAGAACATTCAGTTTCGAAAAAGCGCTTAAGTAGAAAAGGCGTAAAATCTAAATTCAACCACATTTTTTTTAAATATCATCCCTCTTCTCTAACAAAGTTGTTACCAATATATTAATGCATAAATTATTCGCAAAAATTAAGAAGAATACAAATTACACAAAATTGATGATATCTCAAAACTTTAATTTTCGTTATAAGCTACTCTTCCCTATTGCCACAGATTTATTTTTCGATCAGTCTTAACATAAAACAACAAATATTGTTTAAACGTATATAAAACTGTTATCATCATTTAGTAGTCCAATTTTCGCCTGAGTTGCCGTGGTTGTGCCGGTGGTGGTAATGCGACAGTTGCGGTTAATAATTGATGCAGTACAGACATCCGATAGATTTCAAAATTCATCTGCGGCAAATGTATATTATTGGATTTGAAGGATATTGGATATTTTGAGTCTTCTCTGGTGTCGTGTTCGGAGATGATTCTCTTCGTTGTTCTCTGTAGGTTTTAGCAGATGATCGGTGGGACTTAATTTTCGATTCTTCAATTACTATGGGAGTGTAATATCTCACTGAATCATCCTCAACACTGAATGATACAGATTTATTGACACTCTTGCCATCCTTTTTAGTACGGCGAATTGGAGTCACTTTTAGCGCAGACTTCAATTTGGGTCCAGTATTTTTAGAAACTAAGCGCCAGCAACGATCTTTTGATACCGAATATGTCAATTTACAACAACGATGCTCACACGCACAACAATGTTTCACTCGGTGTTTTGTTTCATCTTTTGAAATACTGACAGTGTCCGCTATTGAATTTATTGTGAGAGTCCGGCCTCCTTCGGAGTATTTGAAAGTTGTTACATGCGGGACAGGTTTATTGAAAATGTTTAGAAATAATTTTAAAAATGCGATAAATAACAAAATAAAATCTATCGTCAGTGTCATTATTCCCACTTTGGTTTTTGCCGTGGATCTATCCATTTTAAAAGGATCTTAAAAAACGTTTGTGTTACGGGTTTGAAATTCTAACAGCGAATGATTTCTTTCGGCAAATTGTGCATAATATTTATACCAGTGCGGTGCGGTGGCGGCGTTAATATCCCTTTCTGGTATAGGAGTCATAAAATGTTTATACCAAACTCTTGACGATTTGTCCAACAATTGTGAAACTACTATTTTCTTAATCCGCGTGCAGTAAAAACACAAAAGCTACCAGGTAACGATGATCATTGCAATATACTCGTGTGTTTCTTCCTTTCTTGGAAATTTGAATTCAGGTAGAAAATGTAATGCAAGATTGTAACTTGGGATAAAACGCATTTTGAAATAAAAATGTGTGAAGTCACACGCTTACCGAATAATTATGAATTATGTGCAAATGTTAACAGGACAAAGGAAATAACCCATACAAACGTGCTAATTACATCGTTAATGCAGGAAAAAACATATGTCAACGAATAATCCAATTAACAAAACATGTTTCAAATGCCTAATGGGGAAAACTTCAGTTCTCGTCGGAAATTCACTTTTATGCCTTCCATCAACTGAAAACGTGTGTCCGAAGTGAGAATTTGAGTTTTAGAAACAGGACAAATTCAACCGAAGTCAAAGAAAAATACTCTTTCAATGGTATTTGTTCAGTTTTTGGTTAGAAATGTATTCACAACGAGAGCTTTATGAGATGGTACAAAATCAGCAAGTTTTTTTCCACAAATACGACTTTCTTTTGATGAATTTAACCTCGTATAGCACCTACATACACCTACATAATATTGTTAACTCCCGCACAGCTATCCGATTATTATGGCCACCATGACTTTAGACCGAATTTCATGGTTTTTTTCGGTTTAAACTTAATAAGAAAGCGCTATTCCGAATCTTTTTGATTACTACTCTGTATTTTAAACATTTTTCAACATCAGTTATAATGCATTTTGTGAATGTGGGATCGAAATTGAACCGTTCTTCAGCGACATTTGTATAATTAGATTTTTGGAAAAACATGAAACGAGCTGACCCATAAATTCCAGTCATCATTTCCATTACTAACGATATTAACTTCGGTTAAAGACCAGGGCGGCGCAGATCTTCGGCTTCTGTAATATTTCCAGTGATTCGGCATTCCAAAATTCTAGAAAAATTCTTTGTTTGATTTTTTTCTTTATTGTAGAAGACGTAACCACAAACTAATATTGAGAGAAATCAAATTTATATTGAGAAAATTTAATTTAATATTAAGAAAATACATATTGATATTAGAAAATGTTAAATGAGAAATCCAAATTGAGGCTAAGAAAATATTAAGCAATATTAAGAAATAAAA
This sequence comes from Philornis downsi, assembly GCA_019455685.1. NCBI lineage: Eukaryota > Metazoa > Arthropoda > Insecta > Diptera > Muscidae > Philornis > Philornis downsi. Next base: position 3,607 of record JAHXMU010036389.1, read on the forward strand.
AATAAGAAAATTAAATTTATATTGGGCAGATCAAAAATAATATAGAGAAAATACAAATCCAAATAGTGGAATTTAACACTATCTAATACTAATACTTCGCTTAAAGACAGTGATAATCGACCAGGGCGACGCAAATCTTCGTCTTTTGTAATATTTCCAGTGATTCGGCATTCGAAATGCTAGACAAATTCTTTGTTCGATTTTTTTTTATTTATTGTAGAGGACATAACCACAAACTAATACAGAGAAAAATTAAATTTGTATTGAGAAAATTTAATTTAGTATTAGAAAAATACATATTGATATTGGGAAATGTTAAATAAGATATTTTTATATGATTTATTTATATTTTATTTTATTATTATATTTTTAAATGATTTATATATATGATATTAAGAAATATAAAATGGGAAAATTAAATTTATATTGGGCAGATCAAAAATAATATAGAGAAAATACAAATTGAAATAGTGAATTTAAATACTATCTGTTTGCGTAGTTAAACGATATCCGGGGGAAAATCCGCAACAATGGGAATAAAACAAAAGTCGGGGAAATTAGAATTTTTAAAATGAAAATTGGTGATCTTTATTCCAAGTGTTACCTCAACCGCAGAGCTCTGAACAACGAATAACAGAAACCGAATAGCAAGGAAAAGATGGAGTGGCTTCAATTCAACAATAGCCGCTACTCGTTAGAATCTGTTTGGCTACACTTAGTACAACATAGAAAAAGATGCAAACAGGTCCTAAAGAGAGTAAAATAAAGGGAGGGTTGCCATTCGATGGGAAATGGAATAAGTCCCGGGAAAAAACGAAGCCACATTCTGACTTAAACACTGTCTGATACTAATACTTCGCTTATAGACTTTGACAATCGACCAGAGCGATGCAAATTTTCGTCTTCTGTAATATTGCCAGTGATTCGGCACTCGAAAGGCTAGACAAATTCTTTGTTCGACTTCTTTATCCATTGTAAAACACATAACCAGAAACTAATATTAAAAAAAATCAAATTTATATTGAGAAAATTTAATTTAATTTAATTTTGTAGTTATTCGTTCATTGCTTTTATTTTTTAGTTTTATCAAAAATCAATCCCCGCTGTTTCTTATAGAATTATTTAAATTTACTCGATCAATTCGCACTAATCAATTGATTATTCATAACACAAAATATTATATGAGCAGATCTCTTCAAGTAAGAGTAGCCAGGCAGTTTAGCAAACTTCCAAAGACATTACAAATTTTTTCTTCATCCCAACATACAGGGTTGCCCATATTCGACGGACCCATGTTTTTAAAAAAAAAATCAAAGAAAAAAATAAAAATTTGGCGGTTGGCAATCTTATTCATTTAATTTGTTCCAAGTAGATTTGTTTACATCAATTTTTGAATATGATATCTCTCAAATGGCCGCCTCTGGCGTTGATGGCGTATTGTGCCCTTTTTGCAGCATTTTCCATCGTTTTCGCCAACATTTCGGCCGGAATAGCGGCTATTTCTTCACGAATGTTGTCCTTGAGCTCTTCTACGGTCCTTGGCTTGTTAACGTGAACCTCTGACTTCAAACGTCCCCACAAGAAGAAGTCAGCGGGCGTCAAATCGGGCGAACGCGGTGGCCAGTCCAAATCACCACTTTTCGACATCAAACGGCCCGGAAACAAATTCTTCAGAAAATCGATTGTTATGCGACTTGTGTGCGGTGGAGCGCCGTCTTGTTGAAACCAGAACTGCCTCATACGCTTTCGACGAATAATTGGCATCACAAAATTGGTCATCATGTCGCGATAACGCTCCTGGTTGATGGTAACAGCATGGCCATTTTCGTTTTGGAAGAAAAACGGCCCAATGACCGTTTTCGCACTAACGCCGCACCAAACTGTGACTTTTTCGTCATGAAGAGGCAATTCTTGAATCTCCTGAGGATTTTCAGTGGCGTAAATACGGCAATTTTGCTTATTTACGGTCCCATTCAATGTGAAATGGGCTTCATCGGACATGATAATTTTGTTCCAAAATTGCTCGTCATCATCGGCCATTTCGATGACTCGTTGGGCCCATTCCAATCGACGAGGCTTGTCCGCAGGCAACAATCTTTGCGTCAATTGAATTTTGTACGGGAACAAATGCAAATCAACGCGAATAATCCGTTGTAAAGTGGACCGAGCCATGCCTAACTGCTGAGAACGGCGTTTTTGGGATGTTCTTGGGGACCTCTCAACACTGGCTCGTACGGCAGCGATATTCTCGGCCGATCGCCTTGGTCGACTTTTATTTGGCCTCTTCGGATTAGAAAGAGCCTCACCAGTCGAAAATTTTTCGTATAAACGCTTAATGGTGTTCTTAGAAGACGCACTTCTCACATTTTTTAATATTTTAAAAGCACGTTGAGTTTTCACAATTGACTTCTTCTGTTGAATGTAAATTTCAACTATTTCAGAGCGCTCGCGTGGCGTGTATTGTTCCATGGTAAAAATCTGCTTGGACTGACGCTTCAAACGCGGTATGTCATTAAGCGATCTGACATCTCTGTCAAAAGTTATGGCGTTGCCAGATGGGTCCGTCGAATATGGGCAACCCTGTATATAAAAATGGTGTGAAAAATGTATAGTAATTCATCAATTGAAAACGACTGGGCCGATTTGGCTCAAATTTTTTTTCAGTTGTTCGTAATTGCCTGGAGAAGGCTTTTCCGAAAGAAAATTTTGGGAAAAAATTGGAAAAATCGAAAATTGATTTTTTGTATGGAATTTTGTGTGCAATTGTTCCGGAATGGCTTTTCGAGTGGAAAAATAGAAAACTCTTAGTGGAAAAATTGGAAAATTCCGGAAAAACGTGAAAAATTTTAATTTTTTTCGACGAAATTTTGCATTTTATCGCATTATTCGAAGATTTTGGACGATGTAAAGCTTGAAAGTTCGTTGTCAAGCTTGGAAAATTTCGGATAATTGTGATAAAATAGGCTTTGCGCGACGAGATAAATAACAGATGGCGCTGTGGTGCGATCAGGCCACAACCCCATAGATGGCGTAATACGTTGACTTAGGCTGAGCGCGAAATGACAGGTGCACTTTTCGCATGTCATCAAAGAAGAATTCTGAAAACAGCTGACTACAAAGCAGTATTATTAAACAAACTATAACAGAAATCTATGAAATTTAAAAAAACTATATCTTCTTCTATTCTATTCTATCTGTATGTATAAAAATGATGTAAAAAATTTATAGTAACTCATAGTATAGTAAATCGAAAATTCATTTTTTGTATGGAAATTTGTGTGCAATTGTTCCGGAATGGCTTCTCAAATAGAAAAATATAAAACTCTTAGTGAAAAACTCGGAAAATTCCGGAAAACGTGAAAAATTTTAATTTTTTTCGACGAAATTTCGCATTTTATCGCATGATTAGATGATTTTGGACGATGTAAAGCTGGAAAGATCGTTATCAAGCTTGGAAAATTTCGGACAATTATGATATTCATTGTGATAAAATACGTTTTTCGTGAATTTTGGGTGGATAAGTCAACGAGACAAATAGCAGATGGCGCTGTGCTGCGTTCAATGCCACAACCCCGTAGATGGCGTTATACGTTGACTTAGGCTGAGCGTAATTTGACAGGTGCACTTTTCGCATTGTCATTTTCTAATGTGCTATTTTTCTTGCTGCAATTGACTCGAGTTTTGCGTTTTATTTCAATGATTTCGGATACTCATACATCGTGTATCACATCCGTAAACGGTACAAGCAGTACGATCAATTGAAGTTCAGTGCAATATTTATCAATTCGATCATTTTTTCAGAAAATAAGTTTGCGTGTAGAAAGTGAGGTTATCTTATTGGATTGCGGGGATTTATTGCGACACATTCATTCCGTAAGTTTTTTTTAAAAAAGAATTTTCTTTTTAATAGGATTAGCCAAAAACGACTTTATTCCATTTTAGGGAGAGTTATTTGCTTGACTAATGCCACCTATTAGACGATCAAACCTTGGACGTCGTACACGTCGTGCTATAATTAGTCAGAATGTCCGTGATAATCAAACGCAAGAGGAACGCGCGGAACAAAATGAATGGAGACGTGCCCATATTGCACAAGTTCGCGCTGCACAATCACCACCTCAAATTCGACAAAATGTTACTAGAAGAAGACCAGTCATAAATGTAGGCTTGAATCGCGCTGCTTTCGAATACGATTCCGCCTATAAAGATCTTCACTGCGTTGGTATCGGTTCATTGTCTGTCGTATGCCAGCATTGCAATGCATTGAAGTTTCAACCAGGTAGAATCGATCTTAGTCATGTTGCGGAATCTGAATCATTCGAAATTGTGCAACGGTACGCGGTTGTCCATCAAGAACGCGCTCTCTACTGATTTCGATTCCACTCAAATAAATCGCATTGAAATTTGAACTATCTGTGTTTTATTATTACTCGGGAGTTTATCTGAAGGCGTTAAATTGTGGCGAGTCGAAGTTCGCCGGGTCCGCTAGTACATATATAATACTTCTCAATGTGTGCATGCAGGGTCACATATGGTCCATCCGATTGTAATGAAACAAGGTTAACACTTATTTGCCTGTTTTGTAAATGTGAGCTATGTACAAATTTATACTTTTCCTTTTAATTTTGTTCCATGGAGAAAACTCCAATGAAAGATACTCGTTTTTCTCGACGGTCGTATAACTGAAAATCGGACTGTTGGAAAAGCTTAATTTTCTGAATAAGTTCAAAACCGGTTTTCTGAACAAGTAAGGTATTTGAGCACTATAGGTGAAAGTGAACTTTTCACATTCAGTGAACTTATGCGCATTTTATTTGTAGACTTACTCAATGGAGTCTATAGTTTTACGGCGATTCCGAACGTCACAGAATCACAGTATCAGAATTGCCGCTTATTTGAGTACTCTAAGTGTTCGTCAGGCACATCTACGTAGCCACTGTTGTAGGTGACTATATGCGAGTGTTCAACACGCGATCAGGCGAACGATAGTCGTGTGTTCTTATCATCGCGCCACGGTCGGCCACAACACATAGAGCTAACAATTTCTGAAGATGTATAGTGCTGATAATTTACTCGCATTGTATACGGGACGGACCCGTACTGAGCACGATTTATGGGTTGTGGGAAAAGGGACGTGTCGGTTTACATTTACGTTTTCCTTAATTGTGAAGCCTAAGAAATTTAAATTAATATTTTAGAAGTGTAGACGAAAGGGGATATAATTTTGACTGTTTATAGTACAGGGCTCGAGACATACAGTATCGAATCCAGGTTTTTTCAATTACATAATGTCAAATATAGTAGATACATTTTGATTTGTCGTTATTGATGACCCTGATGATGATCTATAAAGCTGGAAAAAGTAGTTTATCTTTTGTAAATGTTCATGTTTGTGAGTTCGCAAACATCATAGAATATATATGATTATTCAGTACTTGCTAAATTATTAAATTTTAATCAAATCAAATAAATTTTCTTCAAAATCTGAATCGTGTAAAGGTTGCTGAAACTTATTATAACTGATCCGAAACCGCGCGAATGTTGAATAATAATTAAGGAAATATTTGCTATTTTCTTGCCATAGAGCCAGATTTGTGGGAAGAAAGCTCGTGGATTATGAACCAAGATATCGCAGCTTCTAACTTTGCTATCATTGTAAACAAATTTCTGGTAAAAAAAAACTCAACAAATATCATCGAATAGTCCCCGTACTCACTTGACAAGTCTTCATCTGCTTTTCCTTCCTTTTTAAAAACTCAAATTACTACTACAGGTCATTCGAGAACTAAAATCTTTTCCGGAAAATACATTTGAATGTATGTTCTATGTTTTGATTCCATTATTTGTTGTCATAAATATATTGCTTTGAAACGGATCCACTTTGAAGTCCTTGCAATAAATTTGTAAGAAAAATAAATATTCAGTGTCTTATTGATCAATTTCCTTTAATATCAATGCTTGAAAATGTGACGAAAAATTGGACCTTCCGAATGGACGTTTTGAGACGGAGCCGCGGACAACATTTACATGAAATTATCTTTAAAAATTAAATGGCAAAGACCAATTTATCGATTCCAATAAACATTTTAATATATGATGCAAATTTGAATATTTTATTCGATTTTTAAAAAAACTACGACTAAAAAATCACCCTATATATTGAGAGAGGAAATCGGAAATGATATTGCAAAAATACAATTTGATATTGAGAACACAAATTGACATTGAGACGTACATATTAATTTTGGGAAATTCCAAAATAATATCCAAATATAAGATGAAATTGAGAAAATAAAAATGGATATTGAAGAATTAAAATATGAAAGTACAGGTTTATCCATTTTTTGGTTAAAATAGTAAAGTTAAATATTTAAAACACACATAAAGCTATGATTTCGATTAAACTTTTATTTCATTACAATGTTTGGACCTTGCCATTACGAAATACATTGTCATTTAAATAATCGTCTCTGGATTGGTTGCAGCAATGGATTCTATTGAGTAGTTTTCGACCACTTTTTCGCGCATTTCTGGTTGTACGTTTGGGGATTATCCGCGTAAACACGGTTTTTGACATACTACAAAAACAGTCTAACGCCGTCAAATCGCATTATCATGGTAGCAAATTGACGTCGCCCAAACGTGAAATTACGCTTTCTGGTAACTTATTTGAGGTAGTTTTCGCTCATTTCGGGCGGTACGTTCAGAGATTATCCGGTCTTTGACATAGCCTCACAAAAACAGTCTAACGACGTCAAATCGCTTGAAAATCGCAAAAACGTGAAATTACGCTTTCTGGGAACTTTTTATATAATAAAGCCAAAATTTGCCGTGTTAAATCACGTTTATATCTCCACTTTTGTAATATGTTTTAACTATTTGTACGTGATCTTCGGTTGTGAAATAACATTTCAGATGATAGGTATTTAACAGCTGATAGTCTTAGCGGCGGTTTTGAAACCACTAAATGGATAACGCTGTATAAAACAAGTATAATATCTATTATATAAATATTGATAACGAAAAAATGGGGAATTTGAAATTAATATCATATACTGCATAACTCGGTCACATTAAAACATGATAGAAAATCATTGAGAAGAATTAAAGTCGCAGATTTCAAGAATCACAATGTCAAATTGAAAGAATTTTTGAAACATGTGGCTAAGTTTTATGATATCGCTTAAAAAATCCATGCTTAAATTCAAAAACGACATAAGTAAAGTTAGCACAAAGCTAAGTTTATTTTTTATTATAGTTGCGATAATTTGGACGCATACTTACATCTAATCCCTTTCCCAAAATTCAACGTAATTTACATGTTATATTAAATATTTGAAAAATGACGTAATATTCTCTTTACAAAATGTTACATATAATTAATGTTTGCAATGTTTCAATTTTTACATTATGTACTACAGCAAATTAAAACTAATAATTTAGCACAATCTGAAGACTAAGGTAAAAAGATAGGAAACCAATTATAAAATGTAAAAAATATGTTTAGTCAAACTGATTTAGGGGTTTTGATACAAAGCTAATAAATGAGAGTTATTACGCAAATTCCTTATGGACACGCGGTTTAAAGATAAACATTTATGTCCGAAAGTTTGATTTAGAGTTTGAAAAATGGTATCAATATATTCTATCTTACAATGGTTACGTACAATATATGTTTGGTATCTGTTAGATAAATTCATAATTATTTTTAAGTTTGGTTTTACCAATTCTCAGAAATCAAATTTGGCATTCATATGTAATTATCCGACGTATATACCTAGATGTTGTCACTTTTTTTTATGAAAATGAGGCATGTCAAGCGCAAACAGTCAATGGTGTTCGGTATTGTGAAATGATGGATTTTGGGCTTGAGGATTCATTGGACCTTTGTTTTTATGAAAATGAGACATGTCAAGCGCAAACAGTCAATAGTGTTTGGTATCGTGAAATGATAACCAATTTTTTCATGCCTAGAATTGAAGAAATGAATGTGAAGGGCATGTGGTTTCAACAAGACGGCGCCACATGCCATACAGCCAGAGAAACAATTCAATTGCTGCATCAGTCATTTAAATCTTGCGTTCTTGTTGGGACACTCTACTTTATTTTAAAAAACTTTTCTCACTTTTTACAACAGATTGATATGGTTGTATGTTAAAATCGGTTATATAAATATTGAATGTAGAATAGGCGATATGACAGATCCATATGAAAGTTTCTAATAATTTTTTGCATTGGAAATTTGAATTTATTTATAATAAATTAAAATTTATTTATTTATTTTTATTATTTGTCTATTTTTTATTTACTTATTTTTTATTTATAATTAATATAAATTTTCAGTGCAAAAAATTTTTATAAACTTCGTCAATGTCTAGAAATAGCCCAGCTGGAGTTTCGCAAGGATCTGTCATACCGCCTATTCTACATTCAACATTTGTATAACCGATTTTAATATACAATCAAATCAATCTGTTGTAAAAAGTGAATATTATACCGTGGTGCCAAACGGAGTCCAAATCTTCCTCAATATCTAGCATTACCACTCTCATACTCTTTATTATTCTCAATCATATTTACGGCCATTTTTATTTGATAGACTGTCGAAGAGTATTATTCATGCTCAGAGCCTAATATTCTGCTTAATATCAAGTAATTTATTTAAATATTGACTGATGTAAAAACATGTTTTTGTTTATTACTGTTTATGTCCTAAAGACTCATGTTGTCATCTAAGCGCGATTTCAAAATTCTTCACATTTCGAAAGTTATGGCTAATTTTCACGATAGCGATTTTTTGAAAAACAAATAATATTTAAAAACAACAAATTCCAAATTATGTTATTTTTCTCTGTAAGCACGGTATTAGATAGTACTAAATTCCACTATTTCGATTTGTACTTTTTCTATATTATTTTTGATTTTTGATCGTATATAAACTTAATTTTCTGAAAGCTATTTATATTTCTTAATATCCGTTAGTATTTTCTCAATATCAATTTGGATTTCTTATTTAACATTTCCCAATATCAATATGTATTTTCATAATATTAATTTAATTTAATTTATTGATTTTGGATTGTAACTTTAAGCCTTAAGGCCGATTTGATTAAATTACAATATTACAACGTATCTTCTCCATAATTCAATAACAAATTCATTATACAATTTTACAATACAAGTGCTATAAAAAAGTTTATGCATCTTAATACCAGAAAAATATGATTTACAATATGACGATCTATTTCAATTATTAGAATTTTGCACTATGTATGTTTTTCGTCCTAAAATACGGAATTATAACTGTGTGGTTCGGCAGGAACGGGTTCACTTCTGGCATATATTTACCTCAAGAGATTTATAAAAGTATAAAAAATAGCGGGGATTAGCATTCGTTTCCAGAGTTTATTTATAAGATTATACCTTGCAACAAATACAGGATTATGTGTGCAGCCAAACTCGCCTTACACGTATGGGGGAGTATCAGAACTGACTTGAGCAAATCAAATAAATTCTCTAATAGCTCAGTCGACTTAAAGTTTACTCTAAAGCACTTAATCTCATTACAATTGAGAACTTTACATGTAAACGTCTCAATTGCAGTGGAGATGATAAATTTAGGATTTATATTTTAGAATTTGCAAACGTGGGTTCTGGCAATAAACAATAACTTTAATTGGAAATTAGAGCTACTCCATAATATAACGAAAATTTAATAACAGATTAAATGGTAAAAATTAGTAACTTCAAGTAATTTTTTTAAGATTTACTTAACTAAGTAATTGAGATGCTATACAAGTAATGGCTCGAAAAAAAAGGAAGAAAAAAGTTTTAAGTTCAGCGATAATCATTTCAAGCCGATAATTATAGATGAGGAATATCACTGAAATACGCAACAAGTACAGGGTTGCCCATATTCGACGGACCCATCTGGCAACGCCATAACTTTTGACAGAGATGTCAGATCGCTTAATGACATACCGCGTTTGAAGCGTCAGTCCAAGCAGATTTTTACCATGGAACAATACACGCCACGCGAGCGCTCTGAAATAGTTGAAATTTACATTCAACAGAAGAAGTCAATTGTGAAAACTCAACGTGCTTTTAAAATATTAAAAAATGTGAGAAGTGCGCCTTCTAAGAACACCATTAAGCGTTTATACGAAAAATTTTCGACTGGTGAGGCTCTTTCTAATCCGAAGAGGCCAAATAAAAGTCGACCAAGGCGATCGGCCGAGAATATCGCTGCCGTACGAGCCAGTGTTGAGAGGTCCCCAAGAACATCCCAAAAACGCCGTTCTCAGCAGTTAGGCATGGCTCGGTCCACTTTACAACGGATTATTCGCGTTGATTTGCATTTGTTCCCGTACAAAATTCAATTGACGCAAAGATTGTTGCCTGCGGACAAGCCTCGTCGATTGGAATGGGCCCAACGAGTCATCGAAATGGCCGATGATGACGAGCAATTTTGGAACAAAATTATCATGTCCGATGAAGCCCATTTCACATTGAATGGGACCGTAAATAAGCAAAATTGCCGTATTTACGCCACTGAAAATCCTCAGGAGATTCAAGAATTGCCTCTTCATGACGAAAAAGTCACAGTTTGGTGCGGCGTTAGTGCGAAAACGGTCATTGGGCCGTTTTTCTTCCAAAACGAAAATGGCCATGCTGTTACCATCAACCAGGAGCGTTATCGCGACATGATGACCAATTTTGTGATGCCAATTATTCGTCGAAAGCGTATGAGGCAGTTCTGGTTTCAACAAGACGGCGCTCCACCGCACACAAGTCGCATAACAATCGATTTTCTGAAGAATTTGTTTCCGGGCCGTTTGATGTGGAAAAGTGGTGATTTGGACTGGCCACCGCGTTCGCCCGATTTGACGCCCGCTGACTTCTTCTTGTGGGGACATTTGAAGTCAAAGGTTTACGTTAACAAGCCAAGGACCGTAGAAGAGCTCAAGGACAACATTCGTGAAAAAATAGCCGCTATTCCGGCCGAAATGTTGGCGAAAACGATGGAAAATGCTGCAAAAAGGGCACAATACGCCATCAACGCCAGAGGCGGCCATTTGAGAGATATCATATTCAAAAATTGATGTAAACAAATCTACTTGGAACAAATTAAATGAATAAGATTGCCAACCGCCAAATTTTTATTTTTTTCTTTGATTTTTTTTAAAAAACATGGGTCCGTCGAATATGGGCAACCCTGTATGTAATAGGTAGATATGAGGTAGAATGTATTAACTTCACATAGAATTACTAAAACATTGCAGAAAATTTTCATAAAATCGACGAAGGGAAATGAGAGAAAACGGAATAAAGACAAAATTAGTGATATACACATTTTTCAACGGACACAAGATCGTGCTTAGAGTAGACACATTTTTGTAGTGTAATTTATAATAATTTTAATAAAATATGCCAAGTTAATAAAAGAAGAAAACGAGGACTTTGAGAAAATTTATAATATAGGTAGTCAAATGTTATAAATTTGAGTATATTGCACTATCGCCTTAATTTCCTCCAGAGAACGAGCTTTTAAATTATATCTTCTAAAAATTCAAAGTAATCAAACGTTTGGAGTTATTATGAAAATTTATTTTTTTCTAAATTTTCGAGAAATCGTTCACATATATGCCTACATTGCTCATATATCAAATAAGAATGGTATTACAAAGCAGTGTAAATTCAAAAATAACCTTGAAATTATTTTATTTAATACTAATATCTATACATGTTAAACAATTATTCAAATACCGACAGCATCAGCTTAAAGAATCTCGGCTTTATAAACAAATTGCCACCAATGTCAACAACTATATTCTTTAGTAATTGTAGTCTGAAAAACTATTGCTTTAAAATTATTAAATTTACTACGAGTTACTACTCGTATAGTAATCGGGTTATTCCGATTATTCTCATTAATTTTAAATTTTCTTTTGTTCAACGTAAAATTATTTTTATGTATGCTATTAATTTTTCAAAAACCGATTAAACGAAACAAAAAAAAACTGATTATTCGAAAATGATGATTTTCAAAAAAAAAACCGCCTGGCCGGTTTTCAGTAATTTTCAAAAAAACCGGCATAAGGTTTAAAGAAAAAAACAAACCGCCTAGCGGGGTTTTGGTTTCTGTTTTAAATGCTCTACCCATATCTCATTCATGGGATGCAGGAAAATTTGTTTTTTTTATATGTCGCCACACATCTGCAGAAAGTTCTGGAAAACATTTTATCGTACACAAAAAATGAAACCAAACAGGAAATCATATATAGGGTTATGCATTTTTCGGTTTCAAGTAAAGTTAAATAAAACACACATTAAGCTATGATTTCAATGAAACTTTTATGGCATTATAATGCTTGAACCTTGTCATTATGTACGAAATACAATGCCATTTAAATGACCACCTCGGGATTGGTTGCAGCAGTGGTAAATTTTATGGTAGCTTTCGAAAAAATAGATCAAATAACAACTCTTCCACAATCACTTCTGGGTTCCCCGCGCCCCACATGTGACAATTTTGCTTGCTTATGTAACCACCGAGTGAGAAATAAACTTCATCGCTGAAAAAAAATTTGTTCGATTGAAAGTGCATGTTTGAATCACCACTTTTGTAGTAAGTTTTAACAATTTTTACGCGTTCTTCGATTGTTAAACGATCCATATCCGTAAATGACAAATCTTTCACTAAATAAATAACACTTCAGATGACAGATATTTTACAGCTGACAGTCTTGCCAGACCGACGGTTTTGAAACCACTGAATAAATAAATCTATATTTGTAGATTTCGTAGAGCAACTACGAAACTTTATTGTTTTTTGCGTAGATAACTCTCTCAAAGTCATTTGGAATTTGTAACGTATATACACTTTTATTTCTAATAATTTTTCTGAAATTTCATTTAATATTCAAAAATTATTTATCAAATACCTTTCGCTCCACTGAAAGGGTGAGATTCCAAAAATCATTCTTTACAAAAGGTAGAAAGTTATGAAGCTTTTTGTCTACCGATCGTCGAAAACAATGTCCATCGTCCTTAGTTGTCTTATCATTTTATTGGAAACAAACAAAAAGAAAATTTACAAAAACAATCAACTAATTGATAACGAATCATTATTAAATAATAAAACAATTTATTCGAAACTATCGCACTGGACTGTATACTCCCATGTACTCACATGTCTCAATCTTTCTTCACAAATATCGACAAGTAATAGTACATGATATTATAAGCACCGACATATCTACAATTTGGGAGCTTTTTACTGATCGCTTTTCCTTTTTTCATTGCTCATGAAATGATTCATTGTTTAATTATTTTTCAATATTTATAGAGAATATTTAACGTGCAAATATCGCCATTAGGAAGGAAGTATGGTCTATTAAATACAATGCAAATCGACACGAAATTATAATTGCACGCATACTGATACAAAAGCTACGATGTCACTCTATATAATTATTCAAATACTACTAAATGACATTGTAGCTTATATATCAGTATGCGTGTAATTATAATTTCGTGTCGATTTGCCTAAATTTAATAGGTCATACTTCCTTCCTATATAAATATATATACTACACTACGCAACACAATTTTTTGCCAACTCGAAATAGCTTTTCCCAGTTTGGCTATTGTTTCCAAGATATCATTACGGAAAGTTCGAAAAAAAACTCAAATTTCTTTAAATTGACTTTAAAAGAATATATCCTACAGTAGAGTTCGAAACAACTGTTTATAATTATGTCTGGTTTTTAAAAAACATCAAAGACTTGTTATGACTTCCCCAATTTTCGACATATACGAGGTGTGATAAAAAAACGGTTTTTTTTAAATTTCGTGAGTTAGGTATGTTCGATTTTCGCATTTTTTTTCTGTTATGTTGGTACACATGTCTGTTATATATGTTGACAATATCAGCCATTTTGGATTGCCAGTTTGTTTTTGTCAGATAAAAGGGTTAGTTGAGTTGTGGTGTGCTCTTCGATTTTTTACTATTCGAAAAAATGGATCGAAGAAACTATATGAAGTTTTGTGTAAAAAATGAAATTAAATGTGCAAGGACATTTAAATGTTGACTGTGGTGTTTGGCGAGTCTACTATGAGCAGAACACAACTTCAATTGTGGTATAACCGGTTTAAGGAAGGCCTTGAAGATGTCAATGACGATGCTCGCCCTGGTCGCCCGAACACGTCAAGTTCTGTCAAATGTGAAGGTTTTGCTAACTGTTTTCTTCGATTGCAATGGCGTGGTGCATCATGAATTCTTGCCACAAGGTCGTACGGTTAATAAGGAATACTACCTTGAAGTTATGCGCCGCTTGCGCGAAGCAATTCGTCAGAAACGCACAGAATTGTGGAAAAACCAATCATGGATTTTGCACCATGATAACGCACCAGCTCACAAATCGATCCTTGTGCGTGAGGTTTTGGCCAAAAATAAAACCGCAATCAAGCCTCAACCACCGTATTCACCGGACTTGGCCCCCGCTGACTTTTTCCTCTTCCCAAAACTGAAGACACCGATGAAAGGAAAGCGTTTTGCTACGATTCAGGAGATAAATGAAAAATCGAAACAAGGGCTCTTGGCGATACCAAAAAGGCGCGTTTTAGAAGTGTTTCGAGGATTAGAAGAAAGGCTGGCACAATCGTATTATATCTGAGAGGGACTACTTTAAAGCAAATAAAATAGAAATTAATGAATAAATAAATACCTTTTGAAAAAAAAAAAAAATGAAAATAACGGTTATTTTGTGATCACACCTCGTACAGCAACGAATTTTGCGGACTGCAAAAGTACAGTGACCGTCTAAGTCGAAGCTAAACTCCAGAAATTCTACAAACATCCCCCAAAAATTAAATTTTAAAAGAAATTTTGGAAAAGTTTTACTCAGATATCTCTTAAACCAGAACCAATCAATTCAAAATAGACCAAGGTTTATGTTAATTCAATTTTCAAAAATAGAATACCGATATTTCGATAACTATCAAGTAGATAGGCGCAAAGTTGGACAGACGACATATGTTCCGCTAGGCCAAGTCTTACAAACACACATCGTTATTGATGAAAAAACTTATAAAAATATGGAAAAATAAGAATAAGACCTTTAATGACAAAATGGGATCTGTAGTCTCATGTTTATGGAATCAATAATGAAAAAGAATAATTATCTCGAGATTTTGAAAAATAATATTACCCCAAATGTCGAGAAATCAGGCATATTACAAAACTGGTTTTTTCAACGGGACAAACTATCCCTCAAAATTCCCAAATCTATTGATCATCTATCGCAGTCCTCAGATCTTAATCCAATTCAGCACGTTTGAGAACAACTTGACAAACAAAAATAGAAAAGGTGTGAAATTTCATTACATTTGACAAGAAATAAAGTAGTAAATAGCATTTACTTTTCATCTAAAAATCTTTATTTTGACGCGTAAAGATTGTACATTTCAACAAAATGCGAAATATTTTTTACCGTACCTTTGTTTTTTGCTATTGTTTTAATGAATTCAATTCGTATTTGATCACTACTGAATTTTGCAATATTCCTTTTACAGAACATTATTTATCCAAGTACAAGGTGGCGCACAAATAGTGTTACAAACACAATGTCAACGTCGATAGGGACCGTTATTTTAAGGAATTTTTTACCCAAAGACGTATCCGTTTCAACAGCATTTGATTTCAGTAAGATGGAGCAACCAAACAAATTAATACGCAGAAAGTATACTTCCTGAATTGACTGAATTGAAGCAGTCCATTGAAATAATAATTGAGGCGATCCCGACTTCATAACGCAATGGATAATTTTCTGATCAGGTGTCGTATATGCGTGAATGAGTGAGGAGGTCATTTACTGCCAATCATCTTCAAACCCAATTAGTTAAATACATAAAATAACATCGAATTTTCTAAACAATAAAAAAATGAAATACATTGATAAAAAAAAAAGTTATTTAAATTTCGAATTGTAGCATAATTGGTATGCCACCCTGTGTAATAAAACTTTATTTATGACAATATATGATGTCCGTTTTATTTTGACTCTCACTGTGTGTGATTATGGTAATTTTCGTAACTGCTGGATTTACAAAAGCGTAATCGAAAATAAGCAGTTTCACCAATTTTATTACGATTGGTGAATAGAAAGCAGAGTTATTTAAATAAACATTTTCAAAAAACCGAAAAACTGGCCTTCCGAAATAGTTGGTTGAGTAGGGTACTTCAGGTGCATATCTTTAAATGATGGCAGTTATGAAGCTTGATATTTTCATCTAAATTAGGGAGTTCAATTTTAAAATTTTGTTGTGTTTTCTAAGTCAGTATAAATGATGGCGGGCAAGTCCTATCGACAACATTTATTGCCACTCATTTTAGTCGCTTTTTGCGAGGTCTATAAGTTGAGTTGATATGTATGTAGGTTCTCTTTTAACGAAAGTTTTATAAAATTGTAAAAATGATAAGCTCAAGAATAGAGACAGCAAGTAATCATGACGGTTCAAAAACACATTCTAGATCATAAACACATTCCGATTTGTTTGTTTTACTATTTTCCTTCCGTTCACCAAAATAAACAATGTCATATGTAATTTAAATATATAATTTTGTATTCAAAATCTGCAATCACTCATAGGCAGTGCGGTTACTCTTGACCGCTGATAAATTAGAAAGCAGTCTTCAAGTTTATAGGCTACATCTTAATATTTAGTTCAATGTCTTGGAATACGAGTACATGTGAATTTCAAATATTTTCCTCTGCTACCCTCTCGTTTACACTGGATTCTTAAATACTCGCGTATTCATTAAAATTGCAAATATTCATTGTGGTTCTTTTGTCCATTTGTCGTCATAGAATTTCGAAATAAATTCATTCGAGTGACTGTTGCTGTTTATAATTCCACTGTATTAATGAACAGATTCAGCAAAAGTTTTCGCTTTTTTTTCTGTTGTGATTGCTTGTGGTTGGATATGAGTTAGGGTTATGTATTATATATATTTATTTACTTTTCCCTCTTTTGGCTGTTGTGATAATTATACAAAACAAAAATGAATACGATACAAACAAACGATTAAAGAGTTAAATGTGGAATATGAAGCCCTGTGTTTTTTTGCAGTGAAATATTATGAAATCACATGCAACTATTTGCATATTCGTAATCATAATGTTGTTGTTGTTCTTATTATTATAATTACATTGGGTCATCAGTTCAACGACCTTTAGTTCCTAAAGCACTTGGCGTCGACTGTTCCTCCAATTGCTCCGCTTTCGAGTTAATTTTTTTGTTGTTGCTTGTAACTGCAATGTTTATTGTTGAACAACAATTCTGTGTCTGTCTCTACGGATTTGGTTATCTATGGAAAGCACTTAATTCAATATGTTCTCGACAATGATTACTAAAGTAGTTTAAAGTACAACTTCTAATTTAGCATAGTTTTGCCATCCACTAAACGCATTTTGTAAAAGCTGTGTAAGCACAACGCGTTTGCGTTTGAATGGACTGCAAAATGATGGCACTGATGTGCCAGCACTTTGAGGCAGCAGATAATCACAAATTTGAAAATTAAAATCTGCAATTATTCAGAATAGACCAAGAATAAACTGAAAAGTCTTAAATGTAAACAAAGCAAAAAGTTTTGTGGACGAGAAATCCAAATACAAACAGTCGTTTTGAAAATAATAAAATTATTATCTCTAAAATGAAAGGAAATTCAAAATAGCCTTTTATTTTATTTCAAAACACATTTAGTTAATCAACCGCATGGATAAAATGCCCCTGGCTGAAAGCACGCGAAGAAAAAAAAAACCATTTTTAAAAATTTTGAAAAAATCTGTAACTTTAAACCAGAAACCTTCACGAAAGTTCAGTTTCATTTTGATTTTGATATTGGAAATTTTTTAAAAAATAAATTAGAAATCTATTTCTGATTTATAATCACCCCATGCATTGATTCATTTCTTACCTGAAACGAAACTAGCAACGTTTACGGTTATTAATTTTTCGGTTTCAAAAATAAAGTAAAAAAAACGCACATAATGCTTTGATTTTGATTATAATTTTATTTCATTATAATGTTTAGACCTTGCCATTATGTACGAAATATAATGCCATTTACATGACGGTCTCTGTAGTAGTTTTCAACCACTTTTCCCCATATTTCGGGCGGTGATAACTTGACTAATTTGGTTTTCAAATGCTTCAACGTTTAGGGATTATCCGCGTAAACACGATTTTTGACGTTGCCCCACAAAAAAGTCTAATGACGTTAAATCGCATGATCATGGTGGCCAATTGACGTCACCAAAACGTGAAATTATGCTTCCTGGAAACTTTTCATGCCATAAAGTCAAAACAGGCCGTGTTGTGTGGCTCGTGGCACCATCCTGTTGAAACCACGTATCGTTCAGTTCATAATATTCAATTACAGACCAAAAAAATCAGTTATCATACAGAAAAAGCGCTCTGAATTGAAATTCATTGCAATGATACGTAGGCCTGACTACATGTTCGCTTCCAGTTTCGTCAAACATCTTTATAATCTTGTTAATTCTATGTACAGTGCATGGCCACAGCCACCTCGTAATGCACGAAAAGTGTTCACGTTTGAATCACCACTTTTGTAGTAAGTTTTAACTATTTTCACGCGTTCTTCAGTTGTTAAACAATTCACATTCGTAAATGGCAAACCGTTTACTAAATAAATAACAATTCAGACGACTGGTGTTTAACAGTTGAAAGCCTTGTCAAACCGGCGGTTTTAAAACCACCAAATGGATAACCCTGTACATTGATTTGGTTTCTCCACCATAACGTAATGAAGCTGATACAGGATGGCGCACGAATCGTGCTACAAACAGAATGTCAATGTCAATGGAGACCGTTATTTAAAAATGTTGAAGGAGAACTGCGCCAAAGACGTATCCATTTCAAAGGCATTTGGTTCCAGCAGGCTGAAGCAACTGCTCATATAACCAGGCCGGTTATGGCGGACCTCCCAAACGAATTATTATCCAGAAATTCCGTTCTTTGCTTGGCCCTATGGTTAACTGACCTGACTGCGCCAGATTTTATGGGGTTACGCCAAGCAAGGGGTGTGCAAAGCGAAACCAAGGAATTTTACTGAATTGAAGCAGTCCATGACAACAATAATTGATCCCGATTCAATTAATTAATGAGGCGTTTATGAGTATGGATATCATTTACAGTCTATTATTTTCAAAACCAATTATTGAAAAATTGAAAAGCAAAAATAAATGAAATACATTAATTAAAGAACAGTAATTTAAATTTTCTATTGAACCACAATTGTATTTAGACTCGAGAATTAATGCATTTTAATTTCTTAATTTGAACCAAAAACTGAAACCTTTTGTAGATTCATTTCTTGGATGACGCCAAATTGCGTAAGTTAAAAATGCTTCAAATAATTAATTTTCCCATTTTACAATATCAGGCTTTCAGAAATCTTCGCAGCTATTCAAAAACGCCAAAAAATGCAAAATTTTGAATGAAATATAACTGAATGTTTCCCGGTTTTCAATACTTCAATACTTTGCACCAAAAACGAATAACGTTTTTGAAGCTGCGAAAATTTCAAATGAAATACAAACTGGGTGTTTGAAATTTGTTTTGAAATTCGATTCGGATGTATGAACTAAAATCAAAATTTTTAGCAGTTTTGTTTTGAAGATTAAACAGAAGCAAAATTTAATACAATTGTGATTCGGATGGCGGAATCACAAATCAAACTATTTTCAAATAAATCAACACTATTTTCAGGTTTGATTTTGTTTCGATGATGGCAACTGCTTTCAAATAAAACAAATTCGCTTGCATGCCATGAATAAAATTAGCGAGAGCTTCTCACGTTCATTGAACTCTCATTCTATTTTTAGATTCAATGAACTTGATTTTTACGGCAATTCCGGACGTCAGTTTCAGAAGCATTTACTATATTTACTATATAATTTACTTGTTGATTACTCGAAGTGTTCAAGTGTTGCTCATGTGACGAATAGAATGCTTGCTTATTTTGCTAATACAATTATAAAGTGTATTATGCGCCGCAAGTAAAGAAGAATTCCAAGCGCTTCTCAACTGCGCTATTTTTCCAATTCGTTGTCTCTATATTTGGCAGCGTTTCAGAAAACTAACCAATTCCCCAATCAAATTCATTGTCAAAAATTGTTCGTGCTAGAGCGTTTTATTCCACCAAACTCGATTTAGCCAACGCAATCGATGTACTTTGGTGCGCTAAACCACGTAGATGGCGGTATATGGCTCACACAGCTCATGACTCATATCACGCCAATAGTCCCCGATAATGGTGAAAGGTTCATATAGTTTTCGGCATATTATCCACTTGTTTGGTAACCCAATATTCTCGGCAATACAACAGGAAACATAGGACTATTCTTGGGTATAATGGTATTTTTGGTCGCCGAGACAAGGCTTTATAATTAAATCAGTGGCATCAGGTTGCCAACAGTACTCTTCTTCTAATCTCCAAACTGAAATCATTAGTTTTATTCAAAGCTGAGCCAAGATAGATGAGTTCATTCACCGCTCCAACGTTATATTGGGTTAGCAGGAAAGTAATCTGGCGCTTTTCACACAGATGGCGCTTTCGTTATTTTTGCCTTGCTTTAGCTCAGGTGATTAAATTGTATGTTATACTGCTACACAGCCGATATTACAGGCTTCAGTTCGCGGTATGTCACAACATTTTCGGTGATCAGTTTACTTTTAAGTCGTGTTGCGAATATGGAGGCACAAAAGGAGTTTTTTCATCATATTTTGCTTCCCAATTACAGAAAACGTAGAAACAAGTCGTGGTGTTTATGACATGTATTTTATAGGCGCCTTAACAGAATTGAAAATTGGTCCACAAAATTCCGTTGTGAACATTTCATGTTTAAAGATGACCACGGGAGCGGGCGGCCGAAAGGTAATGGGATTGATGGGTATGAAATCAAACCCATTATCAAGTCGGACCGGTTGGATGCATCAAAAAGCCCAATATTTAAGTTGCACACAAGCTAAATTAACCCCACTTAGCAAAGTGGATAAGCATCTGCAATTTATTGTTCAAACGTAACCAACATAGTTCATTTTTTGCGGTGATGAAAGATGGATTCTTTACGACAATATCAACCGAATCGAAAGAGATCCTGGTCGAAGCTGGACGAACGGGATCAAACTTCATTAAGGGCTGAATCATATCAAAAAATTTCGCGAATTTAGTGGGATTTTAATTGATGAAGTATTGAAAGGAAAAAGATTCTGGAATCGGTAAACCGTTAAGGCGACTCTACTAGACCTCACACAAAAATATTAGAGCTTGGATGGAGATTATGTCACATCCACCTTATAGTGCTGAAATGGCACCTTCGGATTTTAATTTATTACGGATTCTGCAAAAATTCTGTCAATATAATTGATAACTTAATAAGTAATTTGCTGGGAAGGGTAAGCCATACTTACATTTTTCATACTAAAAATTTGAAATTTACTTTGTGCAAAAAAAAAAAAAAAAAAACGAAATTACCTTCCTCCCCACTCAATAGTTGTTAACGTTCACGCATTGTTCGTGTTCGTCAAAAGAAATTACAATTTGTTATCAATGTCTGAGAAGGCTGCAGTAATATCTCACACTCTTCTGTCACTTATGTTTATATCAACAGTGTAAGGAATCTACATGTGACTTGTTAAAAGTTATAACTGCAGCTTTCCTCATATTCATCTCCGACATTATGTTGAATTTGGCTCATAAATATTTCTGCCTATCTTTACTGAAGATTTCATGTTAGGCAGTGCTACCCTACAAAGACGTATAAGATTCTTGGAAATACCCGATTCAAAATTCCATGGCTCCATACAGTTTTTATCATATCGGAATTGGGCCTTGTAGTTAACGAAAAAGCGGATTTTCTTGGACGATTGTGGATTTGCCAGATCTAATGTCGCATTCAGGAATAAAATAGGTCAAATAGAATTTTGGATTTATATAGCTTTCAGTTAAGTTAGTCTGTTAGGATTTACTCTATTGAATTAAAAATGGTAATACGAGTATGAACGAAAAAATCTAAAACTTCAACTCGCTTGAATATGTAAGATGGTCTCTGCTTTGTTCATTCGATTTCTCTTCCTTGGTTCATGTAAATATATAACACGTTCATACAATATGTATGTACGAAAGTGATTGAATTACTCATCCATTTTCATGATTATTTCTTGGTATTTAATACGATTACGATATTTCATATCAAAAGTGTTCACCCATTTGCTATTTATAATGTCTCACTGGTTCTTTGATGGACTCGTGTCCGTCTCCAGTCGGAAAATAAACTCTTCCTATGATGAAAGTGATTCGACTTACAAATGTGGACAGAGGATGAGAATAACGTATGATTAATTCGCCGATACAACACGAATAACAAGTAAACAACGTTCTCGCTTGTGCTGATCAAGTGAAAGAAATCATTCCAGTTCTTGTTTGGGGTGGGTCAAATTATTCTCTGTTCTTTTTTTCTACACAACCCAAGACGACGATGAACGTTGTTAACCATTGGAATTAAACATAGTATTTCAAAGAATTCACAAACTATTCGTTGGCATTGTTTCTCTGTAAACGTGTTTGGATTTTGTAATTATTTATTTACTTTGCTATTTGACATTCCTCCTCCTGTTCTCTGCTCCGCAGACAAACACAGTGACCGTGCTCTGTGTTCTTTGGTAAAACGGTGAGCAGTGAGGGGAGAGCTCAAACATTAGATTACATGCATAGTTTCAGTACAAGTTAAAGTTATTTGCTGGCCTGCTGACTAGCTGGCTGCAATGCATTCATCCATCTAGCCAAGTAGACAGACGGCTGCAAGACAATACTCAGGTGTTTGAATCTTGTCTCAGACATTTATTAACAAATCCGATGATGGTGTTACAACGCTTCGTTGTGGTTGAGAAATATGTTGTCAAACAA
>JAHXMU010036390.1:0-23936 GCA_019455685.1 Philornis downsi
AAAGGCTCACGAGCCTACGTAAGACGGCCTCCTAATTCAGAATATAACCCTAAATTTACGCTGAAAACGGTTAAACATGGAGGATCTAGTGTTATGATATGGGCATGCTTTTCATACATAATAGTTGGACCCATATACTGGATCAAAGACATCATGGATCGCCATCAATACGTAAAAATATTACAGGAAGTGATGCCGCCATATGCTGCGGATGAAATGCCTTTGATAAGGACCTTTCAGCAGGACAATGATCCTAAGCACACAAGCCGTCTAGCAAAACAGTGGTTTGCAGAAAATAATATACGCGTATTGGAATGGCCAGCCCAGTCTGCAGATCTCAATCCCATTGAGAATTTGTGGTGTGACATAAAGGCTATGATCGCGCAAAGAAACCCCACAAACAACAGCACATTGTGGGAGGTTGTGAAGGATGCGTGGATGTAATTCCCGCAGAAAGGTGCCAATATTTAATACACTTTATGCCACGACGCTGTGAGGCGGTAATTGCCAACAAAGTGTTTGCCACAAAATACTAATTAAGATGCTTACCCTTTGTAATATACATTTAGCACACGCATCAATTTACTATAGTTTGTACTAACCATTAAATGAATATCACTACTATTATTTTGACCGGCTACATTTGAAAGAATTTGAATACTTTTATATTTTTGTAACTATCCTGTTTTTTTTTTTTTTTTTTTTTTTTTTTTTTTTTTTTTTTTTTTTTTTTGTTTATTTCCTAGAATTTATAAAAGGAACTATGTTACAAAAATTAAACTTAAAAGTTTACAAAATTATTTTGAAACCATTTTACTTCTTTAAAATTTGCGCAATACCCACTACTATTATTTTGACTGCAGCTGTATAAGCTCTATTAAAAAAAATAGTTTAAAACAATGCTATTTTTCACCACTTTAAATAAATCAAAAGAAGAAACAAGATTTAATCGACATGTTGCCACATATTGATGAAATTTATAAAGACTTTTATGTAAACTTACGTACTGCAGACATGTTCGATTTTCACCCGGACTTAACTGAAGCTGATAAAATTTTTGAATAAATAAAAAATTTCATATTCAACAATATTATATTATAATTAATTTTCTAATTTATTTTTAATTTTTCGTTAACAACAAAATCGTGTAAACAATAACCTTATTTTATTTAATGTCTTTTTATCAACTTGAATAAAACCTCTTATGTTTACTTAAAACTACACAATACATACTTTTCATTTAAACAGAAGCGCTTAAGTTACTTAAGGTCCAGTTTAACAGAACATTCAGTTTCGAAAAAGCGCTTAAATAGAAAAGGCATAAAATCTTCTAAATTCAACCACATTTTTTTTAAATATCATCCCTCTTCTCTAACAAAGTTGTTACCAATATATTAATGCATAAATTATTCGCAAAAATTAAGAAGAATACAAATTACACAAAATTGATGATATCTCAAAACTTTAATTTTCGTTATAAGCTACTCTTCCCTATTGCCACAGATTTATTTTTCAATCAGTCTTAACATATAACAACAAATATTGTTTAAACGTATATAAAACTGTTATCATCATTTAGTAGTCCAATTTTCGCCTGAGTTGCCGTGGTTGTGCCGGTGGTGCGACAGTTGCGGTTAATAATTGATGCAGTACAGACATCCGATAGATTTCAAAATTCATCTGCGGCAAATGTAAATTATTGGATTTGAAGGATATTGGATATTTTGAGTCTTCTCTGGTGTCGTGTTCGGAGATGATTCTCTTCGTTGTTCTCTGAAGGTTTTAGCAGATGATCGGTGGGATTTAATTTTCGATTCTTCAATTATTATGGGAGTGTAATATCTCACTGAATCATCCTCAACACTGAATGATACAGATTTATTGACACTCTTGCCATCCTTTTTAGTACGGCGAATTGGAGTCACTTTTAGCGCAGACTTCAATTTGGGTCCAGTATTTTTAGAAACTAAGCGCCAGCAACGATCTTTTGATATTGAATATGTCGATTTACAACAACGATGCTCACACGCACAACAATGTTTCACTCGGTGTTTTGTTTCATCTTTTGAAATACTGACAGTGTCCGCTATTGAATTTATTGTGAGAGTCCGGCCTCCTTCGGAGTATTTGAAAGTTGTTACATGCGGGACAGGTTTATTGAAAATGTTTAGAAATAATTTTAAAAATGCGATAAATAACAAAATAAAATCTATCGTCAGTGTCATTATTCCCACTTTGGTTTTTGCCGTGGATCTATCCATTTTAAAAGGATCTTAAAAAACGTTTGTGTTACGGGTTTGAAATTCTAACAGCGAATGATTTCTTTCGGCAAACTGTGCATAATATTTATACCAGTGCGGTGCGGTGGCGGCGTTAATATCCCTTTCTGGTACAGGAGTCATAAAATGTTTATACCAAACTCTTGACGATTTGTCCAACAATTGTGAAACTACTATTTTCTTAATCCGCGTGCAGTAAAAACACAAAAGCCACCAGGTAACGATGATCATTGCAATAAATATACTCGTGTGTTTCTTCCTTTCTTGGAAATTTGAATTCAGGTAGAAAATGTAATGCAAGATTGTAACTTGGGATAAAACGCATTTTGAAATAAAAATGTGTGAAGTTACACGCTTACCGAATAATTATGAATTATGTGCAAATGTTAGCAGGACAAAGGAAATAACCCATACAAACGTGCTAATTACATCGTTAATGCAGGAAAAAACATATGTCAACGAATAATCCAATTAACAAAACATGTTTCAAATGCCTAATGGGGAAAACTTCAGTTCTCGTCGGAAATTCACTTTTATGTCTTCCATCAGCTGAAAACGTGTGTCCGAAGTGAGAATTTGAGTTTTAGAAACAGAAAAAATTCAACCGAAGTCAATGGTATTTGTTCAGTTTTTGGTTAGAAATTTATTCACAACGAGAGCTTTATGAGATGGTACAAAATCAGCAAGTTTTTTTTCCACAAATACGACTTTCTTTTGATGAATTTAACCTCGTATAGCACCTACATAATATTGTTAACTCCCGCACAGCTATCCGAATCTTTTGATTGCTACTCTGTATTTTAAACATTTTCCAACATAATTGAACCGTTCTTCAGCGACATTTGTATAATTAGATTTTTGGAAAAACATGAAACGAGCTGACCCATAAATTCCAGTCATCATTTCCATTACTAACGATATTAACTTCGGTTAAAGACAAGGGCGGCGCAGATCTTCGTCTTCTGTAATATTTCCAGTGATTCGGCATTCCAAAATTCTAGAAAAATTCTTTGTTTGATTTTTTTCTTTATTGTAGAAGACGTAACCACAAACTAATATTGAGAGAAATCAAATTTATATTGAGAAAATTTAATTTAATATTAAGAAAATACATATTGATATTAGAAAATGTTAAATGAGAAATCCAAATTGAGGCTAAGAAAATATTAAGCAATATTAAGAAATAAAAAATAAGAAAATTAAATTTATATTGGGCAGATCAAAAATAATATAGAGAAAATACAAATCCAAATAGTGGAATTTAACACTATCTAATACTAATACTTCGCTTAAAGACAGTGATAATCGACCAGGGCGACGCAAATCTTCGTCTTTTGTAATATTTCCAGTGATTCGGCATTCGAAATGCTAGACAAATTCTTTGTTCGATTTTTTTTTATTTATTGTAGAGGACATAACCACAAACTAATACAGAGAAAAATTAAATTTGTATTGAGAAAATTTAATTTAGTATTAGAAAAATACATATTGATATTGGGAAATGTTAAATAAGATATTTTTATATGATTTATTTATATTTTATTTTATTATTATATTTTTAAATGATTTATATATATGATATTAAGAAATATAAAATGGGAAAATTAAATTTATATTGGGCAGATCAAAAATAATATAGAGAAAATACAAATTGAAATAGTGAATTTAAATACTATCTGTTTGCGTAGTTAAACGATATCCGGGGGAAAATCCGCAACAATGGGAATAAAACAAAAGTCGGGGAAATTAGAATTTTTAAAATGAAAATTGGTGATCTTTATTCCAAGTGTTACCTCAACCGCAGAGCTCTGAACAACGAATAACAGAAACCGAATAGCAAGGAAAAGATGGAGTGGCTTCAATTCAACAATAGCCGCTACTCGTTAGAATCTGTTTGGCTACACTTAGTACAACATAGAAAAAGATGCAAACAGGTCCTAAAGAGAGTAAAATAAAGGGAGGGTTGCCATTCGATGGGAAATGGAATAAGTCCCGGGAAAAAACGAAGCCACATTCTGACTTAAACACTGTCTGATACTAATACTTCGCTTATAGACTTTGACAATCGACCAGAGCGATGCAAATTTTCGTCTTCTGTAATATTGCCAGTGATTCGGCACTCGAAAGGCTAGACAAATTCTTTGTTCGACTTCTTTATCCATTGTAAAACACATAACCAGAAACTAATATTAAAAAAAATCAAATTTATATTGAGAAAATTTAATTTAATTTAATTTTGTAGTTATTCGTTCATTGCTTTTATTTTTTAGTTTTATCAAAAATCAATCCCCGCTGTTTCTTATAGAATTATTTAAATTTACTCGATCAATTCGCACTAATCAATTGATTATTCATAACACAAAATATTATATGAGCAGATCTCTTCAAGTAAGAGTAGCCAGGCAGTTTAGCAAACTTCCAAAGACATTACAAATTTTTTCTTCATCCCAACATACAGGGTTGCCCATATTCGACGGACCCATGTTTTTAAAAAAAAAATCAAAGAAAAAAATAAAAATTTGGCGGTTGGCAATCTTATTCATTTAATTTGTTCCAAGTAGATTTGTTTACATCAATTTTTGAATATGATATCTCTCAAATGGCCGCCTCTGGCGTTGATGGCGTATTGTGCCCTTTTTGCAGCATTTTCCATCGTTTTCGCCAACATTTCGGCCGGAATAGCGGCTATTTCTTCACGAATGTTGTCCTTGAGCTCTTCTACGGTCCTTGGCTTGTTAACGTGAACCTCTGACTTCAAACGTCCCCACAAGAAGAAGTCAGCGGGCGTCAAATCGGGCGAACGCGGTGGCCAGTCCAAATCACCACTTTTCGACATCAAACGGCCCGGAAACAAATTCTTCAGAAAATCGATTGTTATGCGACTTGTGTGCGGTGGAGCGCCGTCTTGTTGAAACCAGAACTGCCTCATACGCTTTCGACGAATAATTGGCATCACAAAATTGGTCATCATGTCGCGATAACGCTCCTGGTTGATGGTAACAGCATGGCCATTTTCGTTTTGGAAGAAAAACGGCCCAATGACCGTTTTCGCACTAACGCCGCACCAAACTGTGACTTTTTCGTCATGAAGAGGCAATTCTTGAATCTCCTGAGGATTTTCAGTGGCGTAAATACGGCAATTTTGCTTATTTACGGTCCCATTCAATGTGAAATGGGCTTCATCGGACATGATAATTTTGTTCCAAAATTGCTCGTCATCATCGGCCATTTCGATGACTCGTTGGGCCCATTCCAATCGACGAGGCTTGTCCGCAGGCAACAATCTTTGCGTCAATTGAATTTTGTACGGGAACAAATGCAAATCAACGCGAATAATCCGTTGTAAAGTGGACCGAGCCATGCCTAACTGCTGAGAACGGCGTTTTTGGGATGTTCTTGGGGACCTCTCAACACTGGCTCGTACGGCAGCGATATTCTCGGCCGATCGCCTTGGTCGACTTTTATTTGGCCTCTTCGGATTAGAAAGAGCCTCACCAGTCGAAAATTTTTCGTATAAACGCTTAATGGTGTTCTTAGAAGACGCACTTCTCACATTTTTTAATATTTTAAAAGCACGTTGAGTTTTCACAATTGACTTCTTCTGTTGAATGTAAATTTCAACTATTTCAGAGCGCTCGCGTGGCGTGTATTGTTCCATGGTAAAAATCTGCTTGGACTGACGCTTCAAACGCGGTATGTCATTAAGCGATCTGACATCTCTGTCAAAAGTTATGGCGTTGCCAGATGGGTCCGTCGAATATGGGCAACCCTGTACTTGTTGCGTATTTCAGTGATATTCCTCATCTATAATTATCGGCTTGAAATGATTATCGCTGAACTTAAAACTTTTTTCTTCCTTTTTTTTCGAGCCATTACTTGTATAGCATCTCAATTACTTAGTTAAGTAAATCTTAAAAAAATTACTTGAAGTTACTAATTTTTACCATTTAATCTGTTATTAAATTTTCGTTATATTATGGAGTAGCTCTAATTTCCAATTAAAGTTATTGTTTATTGCCAGAACCCACGTTTGCAAATTCTAAAATATAAATCCTAAATTTATCATCTCCACTGCAATTGAGACGTTTACATGTAAAGTTCTCAATTGTAATGAGATTAAGTGCTTTAGAGTAAACTTTAAGTCGACTGAGCTATTAGAGAATTTATTTGATTTGCTCAAGTCAGTTCTGATACTCCCCCATACGTGTAAGGCGAGTTTGGCTGCACACATAATCCTGTATTTGTTGCAAGGTATAATCTTATAAATAAACTCTGGAAACGAATGCTAATCCCCGCTATTTTTTATACTTTTATAAATCTCTTGAGGTAAATATATGCCAGAAGTGAACCCGTTCCTGCCGAACCACACAGTTATAATTCCGTATTTTAGGACGAAAAACATACATAGTGCAAAATTCTAATAATTGAAATAGATCGTCATATTGTAAATCATATTTTTCTGGTATTAAGATGCATAAACTTTTTTATAGCACTTGTATTGTAAAATTGTATAATGAATTTGTTATTGAATTATGGAGAAGATACGTTGTAATATTGTAATTTAATCAAATCGGCCTTAAGGCTTAAAGTTACAATCCAAAATCAATAAATTAAATTAAATTAATATTATGAAAATACATATTGATATTGGGAAATGTTAAATAAGAAATCCAAATTGATATTGAGAAAATACTAACGGATATTAAGAAATATAAATAGCTTTCAGAAAATTAAGTTTATATACGATCAAAAATCAAAAATAATATAGAAAAAGTACAAATCGAAATAGTGGAATTTAGTACTATCTAATACCGTGCTTACAGAGAAAAATAACATAATTTGGAATTTGTTGTTTTTAAATATTATTTGTTTTTCAAAAAATCGCTATCGTGAAAATTAGCCATAACTTTCGAAATGTGAAGAATTTTGAAATCGCGCTTAGATGACAACATGAGTCTTTAGGACATAAACAGTAATAAACAAAAACATGTTTTTACATCAGTCAATATTTAAATAAATTACTTGATATTAAGCAGAATATTAGGCTCTGAGCATGAATAATACTCTTCGACAGTCTATCAAATAAAAATGGCCGTAAATATGATTGAGAATAATAAAGAGTATGAGAGTGGTAATGCTAGATATTGAGGAAGCTTTGGACACCGTTTGGCACCACGGAATAATATTCACTTTTTACAACAGATTGATTTGATTGTATATTAAAATCGGTTATACAAATGTTGAATGTAGAATAGGCGGTATGACAGATCCTTGCGAAACTCCAGCTGGGCTATTTCTAGACATTGACGAAGTTTATAAAAATTTTTTGCACTGAAAATTTATATTAATTATAAATAAAAAATAAGTAAATAAAAAATAGACAAATAATAAAAATAAATAAATAAATTTTAATTTATTATAAATAAATTCAAATTTCCAATGCAAAAAATTATTAGAAACTTTCATATGGATCTGTCATATCGCCTATTCTACATTCAATATTTATATAACCGATTTTAACATACAACCATATCAATCTGTTGTAAAAAGTGAGAAAAGTTTTTTAAAATAAAGTAGAGTGTCCCAACAAGAACGCAAGATTTAAATGACTGATGCAGCAATTGAATTGTTTCTCTGGCTGTATGGCATGTGGCGCCGTCTTGTTGAAACCACATGCCCTTCACATTCATTTCTTCAATTCTAGGCATGAAAAAATTGGTTATCATTTCACGATACCAAACACTATTGACTGTTTGCGCTTGACATGTCTCATTTTCATAAAAACAAAGGTCCAATGAATCCTCAAGCCCAAAATCCATCATTTCACAATACCGAACACCATTGACTGTTTGCGCTTGACATGCCTCATTTTCATAAAAAAAAGTGACAACATCTAGGTATATACGTCGGATAATTACATATGAATGCCAAATTTGATTTCTGAGAATTGGTAAAACCAAACTTAAAAATAATTATGAATTTATCTAACAGATACCAAACATATATTGTACGTAACCATTGTAAGATAGAATATATTGATACCATTTTTCAAACTCTAAATCAAACTTTCGGACATAAATGTTTATCTTTAAACCGCGTGTCCATAAGGAATTTGCGTAATAACTCTCATTTATTAGCTTTGTATCAAAACCCCTAAATCAGTTTGACTAAACATATTTTTTACATTTTATAATTGGTTTCCTATCTTTTTACCTTAGTCTTCAGATTGTGCTAAATTATTAGTTTTAATTTGCTGTAGTACATAATGTAAAAATTGAAACATTGCAAACATTAATTATATGTAACATTTTGTAAAGAGAATATTACGTCATTTTTCAAATATTTAATATAACATGTAAATTACGTTGAATTTTGGGAAAGGGATTAGATGTAAGTATGCGTCCAAATTATCGCAACTATAATAAAAAATAAACTTAGCTTTGTGCTAACTTTACTTATGTCGTTTTTGAATTTAAGCATGGATTTTTTAAGCGATATCATAAAACTTAGCCACATGTTTCAAAAATTCTTTCAATTTGACATTGTGATTCTTGAAATCTGCGACTTTAATTCTTCTCAATGATTTTCTATCATGTTTTAATGTGACCGAGTTATGCAGTATATGATATTAATTTCAAATTCCCCATTTTTTCGTTATCAATATTTATATAATAGATATTATACTTGTTTTATACAGCGTTATCCATTTAGTGGTTTCAAAACCGCCGCTAAGACTATCAGCTGTTAAATACCTATCATCTGAAATGTTATTTCACAACCGAAGATCACGTACAAATAGTTAAAACATATTACAAAAGTGGAGATATAAACGTGATTTAACACGGCAAATTTTGGCTTTATTATATAAAAAGTTCCCAGAAAGCGTAATTTCACGTTTTTGCGATTTTCAAGCGATTTGACGTCGTTAGACTGTTTTTGTGAGGCTATGTCAAAGACCGGATAATCTCTGAACGTACCGCCCGAAATGAGCGAAAACTACCTCAAATAAGTTACCAGAAAGCGTAATTTCACGTTTGGGCGACGTCAATTTGCTACCATGATAATGCGATTTGACGGCGTTAGACTGTTTTTGTAGTATGTCAAAAACCGTGTTTACGCGGATAATCCCCAAACGTACAACCAGAAATGCGCGAAAAAGTGGTCGAAAACTACTCAATAGAATCCATTGCTGCAACCAATCCAGAGACGATTATTTAAATGACAATGTATTTCGTAATGGCAAGGTCCAAACATTGTAATGAAATAAAAGTTTAATCGAAATCATAGCTTTATGTGTGTTTTAAATATTTAACTTTACTATTTTAACCAAAAAATGGATAAACCTGTACTTTCATATTTTAATTCTTCAATATCCATTTTTATTTTCTCAATTTCATCTTATATTTGGATATTATTTTGGAATTTCCCAAAATTAATATGTACGTCTCAATGTCAATTTGTGTTCTCAATATCAAATTGTATTTTTGCAATATCATTTCCGATTTCCTCTCTCAATATATAGGGTGATTTTCTAGTCGTAGTTTTTTTAAAAATCGAATAAAATACTCAAATTTGCATCATATATTAAAATGTTTATTGGAATAGATAAATTGGTCTTTGCCATTTAATTTTTAAAGATAATTTCATGTAAATGTTGTCCGCGGCTCCGTGTCAAAACGTCCATTCGGAAGGTCCAATTTTTCGTCACATTTTCAAGCATTGATATTAAAGGAAATTGATCAATAAGACACCGAATATTTATTTTTCTTACAAATTTATTGCAAGGACTTCAAAGTTTCAAAGCAATATATTTATGACAAAAAATAATCGAATCATTAAAACGTACATTCAAATGTATTTTCCGGAAAAGATTTTAGTTGTCGGATGACTCGAAGTAGTAATTTGAGTTTTTAAAAAGGAAGAAAAGCAGATGAAGACTTGTCAGGTGAGTACGGGGACTATTCGATGATATTTGTTGAGTTTTTTTTACCAGAAATTTGTTTACAATGATAGCAAAGTTAGAAGCTGCGATATCTTGGTTCATAATCCATGAGCTTTCTTCCCACAAATCTGGCTCCATGGCAAGAAAATAGCAAATTTAATTTAATAAATTTAATTTAATTAATTTAATTTAATTAAAATTTAATAATTTAGCAAGTACTGAATAATCATATATATTCTGTGATGTTCGCGAACTCACAAACATGAACATTTACAAAATATAAACTACTTTTTCCAGCTTTATAGATCATCATCATGGTCATCATCATTAACGACAAATCAAAATGTATTTACTATATTTGACATTATGTAATTAAAAAAACCTGGATTCGATACTGTATGTCTCGAGCCCTGTACGATAAACAGTCAAAATTATATCCCCTTTCGTCCATACTTCTAAAATGTTAATTTCAGAAGTTATCTTTAGCTGAAAGCTACAATTACGTAGAATATTAAATTTTTTAGGCTTCACAGTTACAGAAAACACATAAATATAAACCGCCACGTCCCTTTTCCCACAACCCATAAATCGTGCTCAGTATGGGTCCGTCCCGTATACAATGCGAGTAAATTATCAGCACTATACATCTTCAGAAATTGTTAGCTCTATGTGTTGTGGCCGACCGTGGCGCGATGATCAGTACACGCGACTATCGTTCGCCTGATCGCGTGTTGAACACTCGCATATAGTCACCTACAACAGCGGCCATCTAGATGTGTCTGACGAACACTTCGAGTAGTCAAATAATCGACAAGTCTGATAAATGCTTCTCAAACTGTGAAGTTCGGAATCGCCGTAAAACTATAGACTTCGTTGAGTAAGTCTAGAAATAAAATGCGCATAAGTTCACTGAATGTGAGAAGCTCACTGAATGTGAAAAGCTCACTTACATCTATAGTGCTCAAATACCTTACTTGTTCAGAAAACCGGTTTTGAAGTTATTCAGAAAATTAAGCTTTTCCAATAGTCCGATTTTTAGTTATACGACCGTCGAGAAAAACGAGTACCTTTCATTGGAGTTTTCTCCATGGAACAAAATTAAAAGGAAAAGTATAAATTTGTATGAAACAAAAACACATTATTATTGTAAACAACAAATTAATAACAGGTTTTAAACCCATTGGGAGTATTTTCTTGATAAAAAGTTATCCATTTAGTGATTTCAAAACCGCCGGTCTGGCAAGACTGTCAAATGTTAAATGACTGTCATCTGAAGTGTTATTTAGTGAAAAGTCATTCACGAAAAATGGATCATTTAACAACCGAAGAACGCGTACAAATAGTTAGAACTTATTACAAAAGTGATGATGCAAATGTGATTCAACACGACCGATTTTGGCTTTATTGCATGAGAAGTTGATGTCAATGGCCACCAAGATCATGAGATTTGACGCCGTTAGACTTTTTTGTGGAGCCACGTCAAAGACCATGTTTACGCGGATAACCCCTAAACATTGGAGCATTTGAAAACCAACATTCGTTAAATTACCGCCGAGAAATGTGCGAAAAAGTGGCCAAAAACTACCTCAAAAATATCCAAGCATTATATTGAAATAAAAGTTTCATTGAAATCGTAGCATTTTATATGTGTTTTATTTAACTTTTTTTAAACCCGAAAAATTGATAACCCTGATCTACCATAGTTCGCCACATAGCTCACATTTACAAAACAGGCAAATAAGTGTTAACCTGACAAAGTTTCATTACAATCGGATGGACAATATGTGATCCTGCATGCACACATTGAGAAGTATTATATATGTATATGAGGTAGAATGTATTAACTTCACATAGAATTACTAAAACATTGTAGAAAGTTTTCATAAAATCGACAAAGGGAAATGAGAGAAAGCGGAATAAAAACAAAATTAGTGATAAACACATTTTTCAACGGACACAAGATCGTCCTTAGAGTAGACACATTTTTGTAGTGTAATTTATAATAATTTTAATAAGATATGCCAAGTTAATAAAATAAGAAAACGAGGACTTTGAGAAAATTTATAATAGTCAAATGTTATAAATTTGATTATATTGCACTATCGCCTTTATTTCCTCCACAGAACGAGCTTTTAAATTATATCTTCTAAAAATTCAAAGTAATCAAACGTTTTAAGTTATTATGAAAATTTATTTTTTGGTAACATTTATACTATTTTCCTATATATATCACGTATGGGCATTTTCGATATGAAAATAGTTTTTGAACAGCTAAATTTTTCGAGAAATCGTTCACATATATGCCTATATTGCTCATATATCAAATAAGAATGGTATTACAAAGCAGTGTAAATTCAAAAATAATCTTGAAATTATTTTATTTAATACTAATGTCTATACATGTTAAACAATTATTCAAATACCGACAGCATCAGCTTAAAGAATCTCGGCTTTATAAACAAATTGCCACCAATGGCAACAACTATATTCTTTAGTAATTGTAGTCTGAAAAACTATTGGTTTAAAATTATTAAATTTACTACGAGTTACTACTCGTATAGTAATCGGGTTATTCCGATTATTCTCATTAATTTTAAATTTTCTTTTGTTCAACGTAAAATTATTTTTATGTATGCTATTAATTTTTCAAAAACCGATTAAACGAAACAAAAAAAAACTGATTATTCGAAAATGATGATTTTCAAAAAAAAAACCGCCTGGCCGGTTTTCAGTAATTTTCAAAAAAACCGGCATAAGGTTTAAAGAAAAAAACAAAC
Source organism: Philornis downsi (assembly GCA_019455685.1). Taxonomy (NCBI): domain Eukaryota; kingdom Metazoa; phylum Arthropoda; class Insecta; order Diptera; family Muscidae; genus Philornis; species Philornis downsi. Next base: position 12,999 of record JAHXMU010036390.1, read on the forward strand.
CGCCTAGCGGGGTTTTGGTTTCTGTTTTAAATGCTCTACCCATATCTCATTCATGGGATGCAGGAAAATTTGTTTTTTTTATATGTCGCCACACATCTGCAGAAAGTTCTGGAAAACATTTTATCGTACACAAAAAATGAAACCAAACAGGAAATCATATATAGGGTTATGCATTTTTCGGTTTCAAGTAAAGTTAAATAAATCACACATTAAGCTATGATTTCAATGAAACTTTTATGGCATTATAATGCTTGAACCTTGTCATTATGTACGAAATACAATGTCATTTAAATGACCGCCTCTGGATTGGTTGCAGCAGTGGTAAATTTTATGGTAGCTTTCGAAAAAATCGATCAAATAACAACTCTTCCACAATCACTTCTGGGTTCCCCGCGCCCCACATGTGACAATTTTGCTTGCTTATGTAACCACCGAGTGAGAAATAAACTTCATCGCTGAGGAAAATTTTGTTCGATTGAAAGTGCATGTTTCAATCACCACTTTTGTAGTAAGTTTTAAAAATTTTTACGCGTTCTTCGATTGTTAAACGATCCATATCCGTAAATGACAAATCTTTCACTAAATAAATAACACTTCAGATGACACAAATTTTGCAGCTGACAGTCTTGCCAGACCGACGGTTTTAAAACCACTGAATAGATAAATCTATATTTGTAAATTTCGTAGAGCAACTACGAAACTTTACTATTTTTTGCGTAGATAATTTGTAACGTATATACACTTTTATTTCTAATAATTTTTCCGAAATTTCAACTAATATTTGAAAATTATTTATCAAATAACTTTCGTTTCACTGAAAGGCTGATATTCCAAAAATCATTCTTTACAAAAGGTAGAAAGTTATGAAGCTTTTTGTCTACCGATCGTAGAAAACAATGTCCATCGTCCCTAGTTGTCTTATCATTTTATTGGAAACAAACAAAAAGAAAATTCACACCAACAATCAACTAATTGATAACGAATTATTATTAAATAATAAAACAATTTATTCGAAACTATCGCACTGGACTGTATACTCCCATGTACTCACATGTCTTAATCTCACTTCACAAATATCGACAAGTCATAGTATATGATATTATAAGCACCGACATACATATCTACAATTTGGGAGCTTTTTACTGATCGCTTTTCCTTTTTTCTTTGCTCGTGAAATGATTCATTGTTTAATTATTTTTCAATATTTATAGAAAATATTTAACGTGCAAATATCGCCATTAGGAAGGAAGTATGGTCTATTAAATACAATGCAAATCGACACGAAATTATAATTGCACGCATACTGATACAAAAGCTACGATGTCACTCTATATAATTATTCAAATACTACTAAATGACATTGTAGCTTATATATCAGTATGCGTGTAATTATAATTTCGTGTCGATTTGCCTAAATTTAATAGGTCATACTTCCTTCCTATATAAATATATATACTACACTACGCAACACAATTTTTTGCCAACTCGAAATAGCTTTTCCCAGTTTGGCTATTGTTTCCAAGATATCATTACGGAAAGTTCGAAAAAAAACTCAAATTTCTTTAAATTGACTTTAAAAGAATATATCCTACAGTAGAGTTCGAAACAACTGTTTATAATTATGTCTGGTTTTTAAAAAACATCAAAGACTTGTTATGACTTCCCCAATTTTCGACATATACGAGGTGTGATAAAAAAACGGTTTTTTTTAAATTTCGTGAGTTAGGTATGTTCGATTTTCGCATTTTTTTTCTGTTATGTTGGTACACATGTCTGTTATATATGTTGACAATATCAGCCATTTTGGATTGCCAGTTTGTTTTTGTCAGATAAAAGGGTTAGTTGAGTTGTGGTGTGCTCTTCGATTTTTTACTATTCGAAAAAATGGATCGAAGAAACTATATGAAGTTTTGTGTAAAAAATGAAATTAAATGTGCAAGGACATTTAAATGTTGACTGTGGTGTTTGGCGAGTCTACTATGAGCAGAACACAACTTCAATTGTGGTATAACCGGTTTAAGGAAGGCCTTGAAGATGTCAATGACGATGCTCGTCCTGGTCGCCCGAACACGTCAAGTTCGGTCAAATGTGAAGGTTTTGCTCACTGTTTTCTTCGATTGCAATGGCGTGGTACATCATGAATTCTTGCCACAAGGTCGTACGGTTAATAAGGAATACTACCTTGAAGTTATGCGCCGCTTGCGCGAAGCAATTCGTCAGAAACGCACAGAATTGTGGAAAAACCAATCATGGATTTTGCACCATGATAACGCACCAGCTCACAAATCGATCCTTGTGCGTGAGGTTTTGGCCAAAAATAAAACCGCAATCATGCCTTAACCACCGTATTCACCGGACTTGGCCCCCGCTGACTTTTTCCTCTTCCCAAAACTGAAGACACCGATGAAAGGAAAGCGTTTTGCTACGATTCAGGAGATAAATGAAAAATCGAAACAAGGGCTCTTGGCGATACCAAAAAGGCGCGTTTTAGAAGTGTTTCGAGGATTAGAAGAAAGGCTGGCACAATCGTATTATATCTGAGAGGGACTACTTTAAAGCAAATAAAATAGAAATTAATGAATAAATAAATACCTTTTGAAAAAAAAAAAAAATGAAAATAACGGTTATTTTGTGATCACACCTCGTACAGCAACGAATTTTGCGGACTGCAAAAGTACAGTGACCGTCTAAGTCGAAGCTAAACTCCAGAAATTCTACAAACATCCCCCAAAAATTAAATTTTAAAAGAAATTTTGGAAAAGTTTTACTCAGATATCTCTTAAACCAGAACCAATCAATTCAAAATAAACCAAGGTTTATGTTAATTCAATTTTCAAAAATAGAATACCGATATTTCGATAACTATCAAGTAGATAGGCGCAAAGTTGGACAGACGACATATGTTCCGCTAGGTCAAGGCTTACAAACACACATCGTTATTGATGAAAAAACTTTCAAAAATATGGAAATAAGAATAAGACCTTTAATGACAAAATGGGATCTGTAGTCTCATGTTTATGGAATCAATAATGAAAAAGAATAATTATCTCGAGATTTTGAAAAATAATATTACCCCAAATGTCGAGAAATCAGGCATATTACAAAACTGGTTTTTTCAACGGGACAAACTTTCCCTCAAAATTCCCAAAACTATTGATCATCTATCGCAGTCCTCAGATCTTAATCCAATTCAGCACGTTTGAGAACAACTTGACAAACAAAAATAGAAAAGGTGTGAAATTTCATTACATTTGACAAGAAATAAAGTAGTAAATAGCATTTGCTTTTCATCTAAAAATCATTATTTTAACGCGTAAAGATTGTACATTTCAATAAAATGCGAAATATTTTTTACTGTACCTTTGTTTTTTGCTATTGTTTTAATGAATTCAATTCGTATTTGATTACCACTAAATTTTGCAGTATTAACTTTTACAGAACATTATTTATCCAAGTACGAGGTGGCGCACAAATAGTGCTACAAACACAATGTCAATGTCGATAGGGACCGTTATTTTAAGGAATTTTTTACCCAAAACTGCACCAAAGACGTATCCGTTTCAACAGCATTTGATTTCAGTAAGATGGAGCAACCAAACAAATTAATACGCAGAAAGTATACTTTCTGAATTGACTGAATTGAAGCAGTCCATTGAAATAATAATTGAGGCGATCCCGACTTCATAACGCAATGAATAATTTTCTGATCAGGTGTCGTATATGCGTGAATGAGTGAGGAGGTCATTTACTGCCAATCATCTTCAAACCCAATTAGTTAAATACATAAAATAACATCGAATTTTCTAAACAATAAAAAAATGAAATACATTGATAAAAAAAAAAAGTTATTTAAATTTCGAATTGTAGCATAATTGGTATGCCACCCTGTGTAATAAAACTTTATTTATGACAATATATGATGTCCGTTTTATTTTGACTCTCACTGTGTGTGATTATGGTAATTTTCGTAACTGCTGGATTTACAAAAGCGTAATCGAAAATAAGCAGTTTCACCAATTTTATTAAGATTGGTAATTTGCGTAACTGCTGGATTTACAAAAGCTTAATCGAAAATAAGCAGTTTCACCAATTTTATTACGATTGGTGAATAGAAAGCAGAGTTATTTAAATAAACATTTTCAAAAAACCGAAAAACTGGCCTTCCGAAATAGTTGGTTGAGTAGGGTACTTCAGGTGCATATCTTTAAATGATGGCAGTTATGAAGCTTGATATTTTCATCTAAATTAGGGAGTTCAATTTTAAAATTTTGTTGTGTTTTCTAAGTCAGTATAAATGATGGCGGGCAAGTCCTATCGACAACATTTATTGCCACTCATTTTAGTCGCTTTTTGCGAGGTTTATAAGTTGAGTTGATATGTATGTAGGTTCTCTTTTAACGAAAGTTTTATAAAATTGTAAAAATGATAAGCTCAAGAATAGAGACAGCAAGTAATCATGACGGTTCAAAAACACATTCTAGATCATAAACACATTCCGATTTGTTTGTTTTACTATTTTCCTTCCGTTCACCAAAATAAACAATGTCATATGTAATTTAAATATATAATTTTGTATTCAAAATCTGCAATCACTCATAGGCAGTGCGGTTACTCTTGACCGCTGATAAATTAGAAAGCAGTCTTCAAGTTTATAGGCTACATCTTAATATTTAGTTCAATGTCTTGGAATACGAGTACATGTGAATTTCAAATATTTTTCTCTGCTACCCTCTCATTTACACTGGATTCTTAAATACTCGCGTATTCATTAAAATTGCAAATATTCATTGTGGTTCTTTTGTCCATTTGTCGTCATAGAATTTCGAAATAAATTCATTCGAGTGACTATTGCTGTTTATAATTCCACTGTATTAATGAACAGATTCAGCAAAAGTTTTCGCTTTTTTTTCTGTTGTGATTGCTTGTGGTTGGATATGAGTTAGGGTTATGTATTATATATATTTATTTACTTTTCCCTCTTTTGGCTGTTGTGATAATTATACAAAACAAAAATGAATACGATACAAACAAACGATTAAAGAGTTAAATGTGGAATATGAAGCCCTGTGTTTTTTTGCAGTGAAATATTATGAAATCACATGCAACTATTTGCATATTCGTAATCATAATGTTGTTGTTGTTCTTATTATTATAATTACATTGGGTCATCAGTTCAACGACCTTTAGTTCCTAAAGCACTTGGCGTCGACTGTTCCTCCAATTGCTCCGCTTTCGAGTTAATTTTTTTGTTGTTGCTTGTAACTGCAATGTTTATTGTTGAACAACAATTCTGTGTCTGTCTCTACGGATTTGGTTATCTATGGAAAGCACTTAATTCAATATGTTCTCGACAATGATTACTAAAGTAGTTTAAAGTACAACTTCTAATTCAGCATAGTTTTGCCATCCACTAAACGCATTTTGTAAAAGCTGTGTAAGCACAACATTGCGTTTGAATGAACTGCAAAATAATAGCACAGATGTGCCAGCACTTTGAGGCAGCAGATAATCACAAATTTGAAAATTAAAATCTGCAATTATTCAGAATAGACCAAGAATAAACTGAAAAGTCTTAAATGTAAACAAAGCAAAAAGTTTTGTGGACGAGAAATCCAAATACAAACAGTCGTTTTGAAAATAATAAAATTATTATCTCTAAAATGAAAGGGAATTCAAAATAGCCTTTTATTTTATTTCAAAACACATTTAGTTAATCAACCGCATGGATAAAATGCCCTTAGTTGAAAGCACGCGAAGGAAAAAAAACCTTTTTTAAAAATTTTGAAAAAAGCTGTAACTTTAAACCAAAAACCTTCACGAAAGTTCAGTTTTATATTGATTTTTATATTGCAAATTTTTTTTTTTAAATACATTAGAAATCTGTTTCTGATGCATATTCACCCCATGCATTGATTCATTTCTTACCTGAAACGAAACTAGCAACGTATAGGGTTATTCACTTTTCGGTTTCAAAAATAAAGTTACATAAAGCACACATAATGCTATGATTTCGATTATAATTTTATTTCATTATAATGCTGGGATCTTACCATTATGTACGAAATACAATGTCATTTACATGACGGTCTCTGGATTGGTTGCAGCAATGGATCCTTTTAATGTAGTTTTCAACCACTTTTCCCCATATTTCGGGCGGTGATAACTTGACTAATTCGGTTTTCAAATGCTTCAACGTTTGGGGGTTATCCGCGTAAACACGATCTTTGACGTTGCCCCACAAAAAAGTCTAATGGCGTTAAATTGCATGATCATGGTGGCCAATTGACGTCACCAAAACATGAAATTATGCTTCCTGGAAACTTTTCATGCCATAAAGTCAAAACAGGCCGTGTTGTGTGGCTCGTGGCACCATCCTGTTGAAACCACGTATCGTTCAGTTCATAATATTCAATTACTGGCCAAAAAAATCAGTTATCATACAGAAAAAGCGCTCTGAATTGAAATTCATTGCAATGATACATAGGCCTGACCACATGTTCGCTTCCAGTCTCGTCAAACTTCTTTATAATCTTGTTAATTCTATGTACAGTGCATGACCACAGCCACCTCGTAATGCACGAAAAGTGTTCACGTTTGAATCACCACTTTTGTAGTAAGTTTTAACTATTTTCACGCGTTCTTCAGTTGTTAAACGATTCACATTCGTAAATGGCGAACCGTTTACTAAATAAATAACAATTCAGATGACTGGTGTTTAACAGTTGATAGCCTTGCCAAACCGGCGGTTTTAAAACCACCAAATGGATAACCCTGTACATTGATTTGGTTTCTCTACCATAACGTAATGAAGCTGATACAGGATGGCGCACGAATCGTGCTACAAACAGAATGTCAATGTCAATGGAGACCGTTATTTAAAGATGTTGAAGGAGAACTGCACCAAAGACGTATCCATTTCAAAGGCATTTGGTTCCAGCAGGCTGAAGCAACTGCTCATATAACCAGGCCGGTTATGGCGGACCTCCCAAACGAATTATTATCCAGAAATTCCGTTCTTCGCTTGGCCCTATGGTTAACTGACCTGACTGCGCCAGATTTTATGGGGTTACGCCAAGCAAGGGGTGTACAAAGCGAAACCAAGGAATTTTACTGAATTGAAGCAGTCCATGACAACAATAATTGATCCCGATTCAATTAATTAATGAGGCATTTATGAGTATGGATATCATTTACAGTCTATTATTTTCAAAACCAATTATTGAAAAATTGAAAAGCAAAAATAAATGAAATACATTAATTAAAGAACAGTAATTTAAATTTTCTATTGAACCACAATTGTATTTAGACTCGAGAATTAATGCATTTTAATTTCTTAATTTGAACCAAAAACTGAAACCTTTTGTAGATTCATTTCTTGGATGACGCCAAATTGCGTAAGTTAAAAATGCTTCAAATAATTAATTTTCCCATTTTACAATATCAGGCTTTCAGAAATCTTCGCAGCTATTCAAAAACGCCAAAAAATTCAAAATTTCGAATGAAATATAACTGAATGTTTCTCGGTTTTCAATACTTCGGAAATTTTCGCAGCTTCAAAAACATTATTCGTTTTTGAAATGCAAAATTTCAAATGAAATACAAACTGAGTGTTTGAAATTTGTTTTTAAATTCGATTCGGATGTATGAACTAAAATCAAAATTTTTAACAGTTTTGTTTTGAAATTTAATACAATTCTGATGGCGGAATCACAAATCAAACTATTTTCAAATAAATCAACACTATTTTCAGGTTTGATTTTGTTTCGATGATGGCAACTGCTTTCAAATAAAACAAATTCGCTTGCATGCCATGAATAAAATTAGCGAGAGCTTCTCACGTTCATTGAACTTATACTCACTCTATTTTTAGATTCAATGAACTTGACTTTTACGGCAATTCCGGACGTCAGTTTCAGAAGCATTTACTATATTTACTATATAATTTACTTGTTGATTACTCGAAGTGTTCAAGTGTTGCTCATGTGACGAATAGAATGCCTGCTTATTTTGCTAATACAATTATAAAGTGTATTATGCGCCGCAAGTAAAGAAGAATTCCAAGCGCTTCTCAAGTGCGCTATTTTTCCAATTCGTTGTCTCTATATTTGGCAGCGTTTTAGAAAACTAACCAATTCCCCAATCAAATTCATTGTCAAAAATTGTTCGTGCTAGAGCGTTTTATTCCACCAAACTCGATTTAGCCAACGCAATCGATGTACTTTGGTGCGCTAAACCACGTACATGGTGGCATATGGCTCACACAGCTCATGACTCATATCACGCCAATAGTCCCCGATAATGGTGAAAGGTTCATATAGTTTTCGGCATATTATCCACATGTTTGGTAACCCAATATTCTCGGCAATACAACAGGAAACATAGGACTATTCTTGGGTATAATGGTATTTTTGGTCGCCGAGACAAGGCTTTATAATTAAATCAGTGGCATCAGGTTGCCAACAGTACTCTTCTCCTAATCTCCAAACTGAAATCATTAGTTTTATTCAAAGCTGAGCGAAGATAGATGAGTTCATTCACCGCTCCAACGTTATATTGGGTTAGCAGGAAAGTAATCTGGCGCTTTTCACACAGATGGTGCTTTCGTTATTTTTGCCTTGCTTTAGCTCAGGTGATTAAATTGTATGTTATACTGCTACACAGCCGATATTACAGGCTTCAGTTCGCGGTATGTCACAACATTTTCGGTGATCAGTTTACTTTTAAGTCGTGTTGCGAATATGGAGGCACAAAAGGAGTTTTTTCATCATATTTTGCTTCCCAATTACAGAAAACGTAAAAACAAGTCGCGGTGTTTATGACATGTATTTTATAGGCGCCTTAACAGAATTGAAAATTGGTCCACAAAATTCCGTTGTGAACATTTCATGTTTAAAGATGACCACGGGAGCGGGCGGCCGAAAGGTAATGGGATTGATGGGTATGAAATCAAACCCATTATCAAGTCGGACCGGTTGGATGCATCAAAAAGCCCAATATTTAAGTTCCTCACAAGTTAATTAACCCCACTTAGCAAAGTGGATAAGCATCTGCAATTTATTGTTCAAACGTAACCAACATAGTTCATTTTTTGCGGGGATGAAAGATGGATTCTTTACGACAATATCAACCGAATCGAAAGAGATCCTGGTCGAAGCTAGACGAACGCGATCAAACTTCATTAAGGGCTGAATCATATCAAAAAATTTCGCGAATTTAGTGGGATTTTAATTGATGAAGTATTGAAAGGAAAAAGATTCTGGAATCGGTAAACCGTTAAGGCGACTCTACTAGACCTCACACAAAAATATTAGAGCTTGGATGGAGATTATGTCACATCCACCTTATAGTGCTGAAATGGCACCTTCGGGTTTTAATTTATTACGGATTCTGCAAAAATTCTGTCAATATAATTGATAACTTAATAAGTAATTTGCTGGGAAGGGTAAGCCATACTTAAATTTTTCATACTAAAAATTTGAAATTTACTTTGTGCAAAAAAAAAACCAAATTACCTTCCTCCCCACTCAATAGTTGTTAACGTTCACGCATTGTTCGTGTTCGTCAAAAGAAATTACAACTTGTTATCAATGTCTGAGAAGACTGCAGTAATATCTCACACTCTTCTGTCACTTATGTTTATATCATCAGTGTAAGGAATCTACATGTGACTTGTTAAAAGTTATAACTGCAGCTTTCCTCATATTCATCTCCGACATTATGTTGAATTTGGCACATAACTATTTCTGCCTATCTTTACTGAAGATTTCATGTTAGGCAGTGCTACCCTACAAAGACGTATAAGATTCTTGGAAATACCCGATTCAAAATTCCATGGCTCCATACAGTTTTTATCATATCGGAATTGATATGATAACGAAAAAGCGGATTTTCTTGGACGATTGTGGATTTGCCAGATCTAATGTCGCATTCAGGAATAAAATAGGTCAAATAGAATTTTGGATTTATATAGCTTTCAGTTAAGTTAGTCTGTTAGGATTTACTCTATTGAATTAAAAATTGTAATACGAGTATGAACGAAAAAATCTAAAACTTTAACTCGCTTGAATATGTAAGATGGTCTCTGCTTTGTTCATTCGATTTCTCTTCCTTGGTTCATGTAAATATATAACACGTTCATACAATATGTATGTACGAAAGTGATTGAATTACTCATCCATTTTCATGATTACTTCTTGGTATTTAACACGATTACGATATTTCATATCAAAAGTGTTCACCCATTTGCTATTTATAATGTCTCACTGGTTCTTTGATGGACTCGTGTCCGTCTCCAGTCGGAAAATAAACTCTTCCTATGATGAAAGTGATTCGACTTACAAATGTGGACAGAGGATGAGAATAACGTATGATTAATTCGCCGATACAACACGAATAACAAGTAAACAACGTTCTCGCTTGTGCTGATCAAGTGAAAGAAATCATTCCAGTTCTTGTTTGGGGTGGGTCAAATTATTCTCTGTTCTTTTTTTCTACACAACCCAAGACAACGATGAACGTTGTTGGCCATTGGAATTAAACATAGTATTTCAAAGAATTCACAAACTATTCGTTGGCATTGTTTCTCTGTAAACGTGTTTGGATTTTGTAATTATTTATTTACTTTGCTATTTGACATTCCTCCTCCTGTTCTCTGCTCCGCAGACAAACACAGTGACCGTGCTCTGTGTTCTTTGGTAAAACGGTGAGCAGTGAGGGGAGAGCTCAAACATTAGATTACATGCATAGTTTCAGTACAAGTTAAAGTTATTTGCTGGCCTGCTGACTAGCTGGCTGCAATGCATTCATCCATCTAGCCAAGTAGACAGACGGCTGCAAGACAATACTCAGGTGTTTGAATCTTGTCTCAGACATTTATTAACAAATCCGATGGTGGTGTTACAACGCTTCGTTGTGGTTGAGAAATATGTTGTCAAACAA
>JAHXMU010036392.1:0-53075 GCA_019455685.1 Philornis downsi
CCAGCATCAGCAGCCAGTCTAGGAAATGCATTAACGTCATCATCGTCCCAACCGTCATCATCGCCCCAACCATTAGCAAATCCCACAGTTACGACTGCCAAACCAACTGAACGACCGCTTAGTCAACATTCGCAATCGGAACTAAACGAAGCAACAAGTCATAGCATTGCTGCAGTGAAAGCTGCACTCAATGAGGCTAAATCGAAATTTTTTGGCTTAAACGGTTATACACCGCACCAACAGCAGTCAGAAACACCATACGATCTTCACGAATCTCAGCGACAACATCTATTGCCAACCACAAATGAACAAAACCCAACAATACAGCAACTGCAACCACAGCAAGTACAAAAACCACAACCGAAGTATCAAAATATACCCGAAAATAGCGCAATATTCCGTAATCAAGCTCCAGAGTTACCACCAAAGCCACTCGAATATCAAAATTTGAATAAACAGCCATCACCACCGCAACAGCAGCAGCAGCAACAGCAACAACGACAACAACAACCGGCGACAAACGCAGCTGCTTCCCCTAACGCCAGCACCACCAACACTGTCGTCCCAGCAACCAACAGTCCCATGGACCATCAGCGGCAGACGCAGCCGCCTAAAAAAATGTCTCCTGGTGCAACATACAATCAGATATCATTGAACGACATCGATGGTCCACCACGTTCACAGGTAAGTTGATCATTACATGCAGTGAGTGGTCGATTTGCGCAACTCATCGCAATGGATTAGAGGGAGAGCGTAATAATAATTGCACTAGTTTCGCAAAATCTGTTGATCTGAAAATTACACTATACAAAAAAATTGTTCGAATAAGTTTACTTTTGAGGCAAATCATGCTTCGAATCCAAGTTTTCTAGAAGCCAGTTTCCAGTTTATTCGAAAAATTAGTTTTTTATTTTTTAAAAAAAGATGACAATCTTCTTGTACTAAATAAAAAAAACTTCGGCTGCTTAACAGCTGAAATGTTTTATTTTCTGGTGTATTTGAAAAACCATGCCCTCAATTGGAGCTGTAATTTTAAAAAGTTTGTGAACTGTTATAGGTTTCTTCCCATATCTAGCAATTGCAAACGTTTATTACACCTAACTAACGAATAAATTAAAAAAAAAAAAAAAAAAACTTGGAAATATGTCATAAAATACCATTTTCAAGTCATGAGTTCAGTTTTACGCAAAGAAAAGGAAAGGTTTTACGCAATTTAAAAATTAGTCCATCTATAATTGTGATATATTTTTATATCTTCACCCGGGGAAGAAGTTATATATCGTATATCAATTGATATGACGAAAATGTAATACTCAGAACGAAGCTTTTAAAGTACTAGATATATTTTGACCAAATACGTTTCATGACTGTTTAGGCCGATTGAGAGACCTCCATCTGCCTGACCGGCTGGCTGGCTGGTGGTCACAAATATTTACTAAACTGGTCAAAACTTGGCGCATCCTAATATTTTGCCAGATTGTAGCTGAGGATTGTTAATGGGTTATATCAATCCACCTCTTCTGATACTCCTATAAAAATTGATCGAATTTCAGAAATTCAGATTTATCTCTGTAAATCCACATTCGTAAACTAGATTAATTTTAGTATTTGTCCATTACATTGTTTACAATGCTTGGTAGACTTTGATAAAACTACCATACCGACCAACTACCCATACCCTTCTGGTCCCATAAAAATGACTCATTCAGCCAATATATTCCTAGATTTATATCTCTTGCATGGTTACACCCAATCTTGTCAAACTTGTCAAACAAACAAAAGTGAAGTCCCACAATGAAAATAAACAACCAGTAACCACGCCCCTTCTGGTACCTCCCATACAAATAGTCGATTTAACCCATATGTTCTTATTTCTAATTACATTACTTTCAATTAGTTGTACCAAATTCTGCCAAATTTTGCGCACATCGTGACTTTGGTAAACTGAGTTGCCATGCCTATTCTCCCATACAAATTGACTTATTTATCGAAATTTAATTTTTCGCTTTAGTCCCTTATTTATAACGTAAAGTTAATTTAATCCTTGTCAATAATACTGCATTAAATTAGATGGGCAACGAAGTTCTCGCTGTTTTTTTTTTTTTTTATAAAAATGCAACTTTATTATGAAAACATGTTTACAAATGATTCGTTGAAAGTATTGCCCATCGCCAGCTACTACTTTCCCCCATCTTCATCTTTTGAGGTTATCCACGAATCTAGCCATTCCTTGATGTCGTCATTTGAGTGGAACTGCTGGTCATCCAGACCGATCCCCAGTGATGGTTTCGCTTAGTTTTAACAGCTTGTAATAAACAACACCGACCTGGTCCCACCAAATATAGAGCACAATTTTCGCAGCGTGAATATTGGGCCGAGGCGATGACATAGACGCATGTCTGGGCAGCCCCCATGACTTTCTTTTCTTTGGATTGCTGTAATGAACCCATATTTCAACACCCGTTACAATACGATGAAGAAATCCCTTCCTTTTTGTCGCTGAAGCAGTTGTTTACAGACAAAAAACGACGCTCAACGTCCTTTGGTTTCGACTCATACGAAACCCAAATTCCTTGCTTTTGAATCATTCCCAAACGCATTCAATCTCTCGGAAATTTCTTGGCGGATGCCCCCTAATACTGAAGTAAGCTCTACCTGCGTTTAACACGGATTCCCGTCAAGCAGTGCCATCTATTCAGGGTCTTTGAAGATTTTTCGTCTTTCTTTACGCGAACGGTCGTCAACATCAAAATCACCGTCTTTAAAGCGACGGAACCAATCTCGACACGATGTTTCACTTAAAGCAGGATCTTCGTAAACGTTTTGAAATTCTCGATGAGCTTCAGCCGTTGTTTTCTTCAATTGAAGGGAGGAAATCAATACTTCCCGCATATGACGATTAATTGCCACAAAATCATACATATTCACACAACCACTATTGTGTCAAGGCTGTATGTTTACCATATGCCTAAGCTTGGCTCATGACGTTTAGGAGGTTATGGCATAATCGATTAGCACTTACAGCTGGCGCCATCTATTGGCAAACAGCGGGAACTTGGTTGCACAACTAATAATACTGTGTAAAATATAGAAAAATAGACGGAATAACAACGCCCATTGTGGTAATTTCCATACAATTAACTCATATATTCCTAGGCTTTCATATATTCTTCCATTCAATTGCGCTGTATTAAGTATAATTGACCACATATCGAGCATTTTGTACCACTACTTAGAATACCACACATAAAATTGATGACTTAGCAAACATTTCTGATCTCTCTACGTTTTCCAAACGGAGAACTTCAAAAAGATAATATTTCGCTCTTTAATTGCGCTTTAACTCAAAGTATTTTTTGATAAGAACCTGCAAATTAACCTCAACAACCCAAAAAAAAAAGATTGGGAGAAAATATATGTAAGTCTACTTGACTGACTGAAATTCCTATGCTGGTTTTACAAAATATCAGCCTTCTAGCTCCAGCTATTCCGCATCTATCGCGCTTTCAATAAGCCCTTGAGCTTATTCTGATTTTTAAGTTAATCAATAATATATAACAAAAAAGGGATGGTAGTGGAGGATATATTAAAGTATGCTAAGGTTTTTATTCCATCTGAAATGGCTAGAAATGCTCATCTAAGACCACATAAAGTAAACATCTGCCCATTTAAGTCCTTCTGTCCTTTTCCGTTTCTGATGGGAGTACGTTAGAATTCGAACTGCTTCAGTCAGACGGCTTAAATTTAGCACAAAGATATACCCAATAAGTGAGTCAGAACAAGAACAAGCGGCCAAAAACGGTCCAGAAGAGGAAAAAATTGTTCACACTCATACTGATCCCTACTCTAGTAATGGACATTTTTCAGTCTTTTTCAAACAGTTTCGCAAAGTGGGTTGCTGAAAAACGCCAGGAAACACGAATTTTCATAGAAATGGCCTAAGTCGACATGCTATAAGTGAGAAGAGGACATTTTTATTACACCGACCTATCAGTACTTCATCCACTACTTTATATCCCGCAAGCAGTAAAATTGACCCAATACGAAAAAGTTTTCATTTGGAGAACAATCCCAACCCTTGAATAAGGAGATTCGTCGATATACGGTGGAAATTAATATTTACGGATATTTAAAAGAACCACTTTCATTGTCTCTGTGATTGATATGACGAGCTACGTCATCACTTATGTTACAATGAATAAATACATCCTCCATGAACTTGTGGACTGCAGTCCATGATAGTGAAAATATAAGTTTCGGCCGTCAAAACCGACATGTCAAAATTCACTCATCCCTATTGGAAAACTCTCTTCACCATCTCCGTACAACATACCTCAAAACCTGACTGAATACTTAAAATGTTTATAAGTTCAGCAATACATCTCCTTAATTTTTATGACAATAATGTCGATTGTATGAGATCGTTTAACGTGGTTATCGACAGAGTTAAGCCATTCATCAAATGGGCATTTATCTCTACATAACTACCGGAAGTAAGTTGGATACAATGTCATTCTCTTAGATAAGTTAGTCATTACTGCTAAAAATAGTTGTACATTCAACTGTTACAAAGCCATACATTAATATATTTATAATTTATCTTCACATATTTTTGTACAAATCACTCGAATGCGCGAGATTGCGCAATAACTTCAAACATTAAATGTATTTATAAATTCTCTAGTGGTATTTCATATTGGTGGATATTTGAGTTGAGGAAACCATTTTATTGTGTATTAGGGATTACAAGCAACTTAACTAACAACTACATAGTTCAACCCATAGAAACCACATTGAATTATTAAATAATTCTAGAATCAAATGAAAACACGTATTTCGTTAGAAATGTTAATGAGTCACAATGACTGCTTAAACTTTATGTTTAAAGAGCGGTTAAAATGAATATTTTGCCAAGATCTCAAATCTTTGTCATAGAAAATGAGAGACGATCGTTGCATAGCTATGAACAGTAACCTGACTTGTCATTCATTATTTGGAATAGAATGACTTTTTATGCCTTGCAAAGTTTTCTTATTTCGGTGTTAGTACGAACACAGGCATTTTTACCGATGGAAGAATACGATTTTATACTTTGTGAATAACCAAAATATGCAATGCTCACTTTATGATTCAAATAAAGGTTTAACAATGTTCACCTTTCACACAGTAATAACTCTGTATCTTCAAATTTCAAGGGTTAACAAAAAAACATTTACTTACTTCTCCGTAGATCATCATTCTGTTTGTAACGTCCTTTTTTTGTTTCATAAGCGGTTGAAGAACATAGCCGCCACAAAGTAAATAGATGTGGGATATGGAATGATGTAAACTAGACAATCCATTTTGCTAGTACTTGAATTCGTTTCATAAAAAAAAGTATCGACTATTTTTAGCTATTGCAAGTCACTTCAACTGTCTTTCATATCCTTTCACTCAATGTCCTTTTTCATTAGCGGAAAAGTATCAATGGTGGCAAAGGGGTTAAGGAAATTCGCTGGCTTCTTATCAAATATTGCTCTAATTTAACGTACAACAAAGGGAGGAAAATTATAATATATTATAGTCCTCCGCTTACACCAAACGAGGATTTAGACAAAGCGACAGCCTATCATGCGACAGCCTATCATGCGACATCCTCTTCAACATACTGTTGGAGATGATTATGAGGAAACCTGCAGTTAATACAACTGGTACCATCTTTAACAAGCGTCATATGTTATTCACGTATGCAGACGATATAGACATTATTGGCAGAAAACTACGGGATGTTACTGCAGCCTACACAAGCATTGAGAAGGATACCGCAAAAATAGGTAAACGAGGCAAAACAAAGGTATTTGGCTCAACGAAAAAAAAAGTCTGCACGCGTGGGACGCAGTGTGAACATTGATAATTATAATTTTGTAGTGGTAGATTAATTCATCTACCTCGATTCCGCTGTGAACAAAGCGAACGATGTTGGCATAGATATAAAGAGGAGAGTACTGCTTGCAGAAGCAGAAGATACTGTAGGCTAAGCTAACGGTTCAATGATAAAGCCCTCTCCAGACATAGAAAACTCAAGCGGATGAATCATTGCTGGGAGTCTTCATGGAGGAAATACTCCGAAAAATATACATACCCACCATCGTTAACAGTGACGTTGACGCCCTGCCACTTGAACAATGGGCTGTATGACCTATATATCAATACCGGCATGTTTAAGCGCGTTAATATACAGCGATTGCATTGGTTAGATCAGAACGAACAAAACTCCGTTGGAAGGATCAGACTTTTGAAGTACTATCGAAACTTGGTTTAACTAATTAGAAAAAAAGCGCAGAAAACCGAAGCGCGTGGAATTGTTTTCTACATGCGGCGTATAATAGATAAAGATGTCCACTCTAGCCACCACATAAGAAGTCATCCGCTTATAAATAATATAAGTTATTAATTTTTGCTTCTTAGGCCAATTTTTATGCGCGGTGCCCTAAGAGGTGCGACAGTGCAATCCATTATTCTTTGCAGGACCAAGTTTACCAAATGCCTGGTGTGTGCTAAATTGTACTGAATCTATCGCATTTAAGCAAAACTTATGAACCCGTAAACATTTACATTAAATTAGACAATTTGTGTGAGAGGTGGCAGAAAAACTACAGCAATCCAATCGGTTTTTTATTTTACCAACGATTATAATGCAGTATTTGACCTTTTTCGAAGAAATACTGTGAAATATGACATCTTTTTCTGTTTGGTATGCCGATTTTTGGCGTGCACTCAAACAATCCTAAGCCGAGCAATTACAGTATTGTGATACATGTTTTGAAGTACGAAATTTTATCTTTCCAACGCCATTTAGGGTTGTACTAGTTGCACTTATGCAACATGAGATACAGGTTTCAAAAGCCATCTATTGAAAAAATATTGAATTTCTTTTTACTCTACCTTTACATATGACGTATTTACATTCGTTTGGCCCTAAGCGTTAAACCAATTTTTTACAATTTGAGTTTAAGCACACTTAATTTAAATATGAAAAATGACAATCAACTTAAATAACATACAAAAATTCTGCGGATTTTTATTACAATATTCCCAGCCCATGTTTCAATAAAAATAAATGTAGACCTACCGAGCCACGATGGTTAGTACACACGACTAGCGTTCGCATGATCGCAGGTGCAATCCCTCAAAATCTGATGTTTGGAATCGTCATTAAACTATAGGTTCTGTTGAGTGAGTGTAAGCTCATGTCTCATTCATGAGATGCGAAAGGATACAAAGGGAATGAGTTTTACGTTTCCCAACACTAAATTCTGTCTTTAGAAACGAGCACAAAAGTAAATTTTCGGCCAAAATTAATTTGCGCATTTTTTCTCTTGACTGCCATATTTGAAAGCATATATTCGTAGACTTCTACACTAGCTCATATGTCCTATTTCACTATTTTTATACATATACGTATGTATAGGGTGGCACACCAATTACACCACAACAAAAAATGCAAATAACTTTTTTTTTAGCCAAAGTATTTTATTTATTCATTTTTTTTTATTATATGTATGTATATAAAATTCAATTTTATTAAATATAACTAATTGGTTTTGAAGATGATAGACCGTAAATGACCTCCATACTCATTCACGCATATGCAGCACCTGATCAGAAAATTCAGTTATTGTTTTAATGGACTGCTTCAATTCAGTCAAATTTCTTAGTTTCGTTTTGTACACCTCTTGCTTGGCATAATCCCACAAAAAAAGTGCTGCAGTCAACTCAGGTGATCTTAGTAATTTGTTTGGGAATTTTCGCTCCGCTATGTTTGCAATTGCTCCATCTTGCTGGAACCAATTTCTGTTGAAACGTGTATACGCCTTCGGCGTAGTTCTGGGTAGAAGAAAACTCCTTCACCATCTTTGAATAACGGTCCCCATTGATTGTTGACGATAGCACGATTTTTGCGCCATCCTTTTTTTGAGAAAAAATTCTTAAAATTTGCTATTTCCGTCATGTACCGAATTTAGATGTTATAATCTGTAGCAAATTTAAAGTAGAGTTGTTCTCAAACTTTTGTATCAATTCACACAAACAAATAAACCAAAAGAGGGAATTTTCAGATATTCTCGTAGGAATGCCTAAGTTAAAAACGTTGAACTATTATAACCCAAACACACCGCATTTAAGAATAGTGCCAAGTAACAAAATGTGAAACCACACGAATTTTAAAATTAAAAAAAAAATCGGCGTTTTTTTAATTTACCTGCCATCATACTACGAACTGTACAAAAAATGGTAATGTTTCGTGGGAATACCTAAGATAAAAACGTTGAACCTTAACCCAAACACGCCGCAGTTAAGAGTAGTGCACAGAATGTTAAGACACCACGAATTTTAAAAGTAAAAAAATCGGTTTTTTTCAATTACCTTGCCACACTACGGAATGTACGAAATGTACGGAATGTACGAAAAAAATGTACATAATAAAATTTTATCAAAAACAATTATGATGGATGTGACTACTATCTACATACTAGGCGATCAGCAACGCCAATTGGCAATTCTGTTCGAAAGTATAGACAGAGTGCACCAACAACATCCAACATTTGTTCTGCAATACTCATCTCTTACTCCTTATATATTTTACACCTCTTCTTCCTACACCACCAACATTGCAGAGCTGCCTACGCAACTGTTTAGTTTGTGCTGTTACCCTTCGTATATCCCCATCGATTTCAAATGTAGTAACAACAATAATACGTGTGAACCAGAGCGAAGATGTCAAAACAAAAGTCTGGAAATGTGCAATAGATGAAGACCGATCGTATGACACCACACGTCGCTCTGACATCGTTCACTTTGAAGTAGTAATGGGAAATTTACAAATCGTGTCGTTAACGCAATGCATTAGGTGTTGGTGCGCGGTGCTTAGTCGCCTCTAGTTGATTGTTGTTGCGCTGATAACAGCAAACGACATTCGACATTGAAAGCTGGATGACACAGCAGCCAAAAAAAATTTCGTTTTTATATGAAGAGAGGATCTTTATTAGAGAATGCAATTCTCCGAATTTTTCATTTCCCATGAAATTGAGAAAATATTTGTATTTCCAGGGATCCCGGAAAATCACGTAGGAATTAAAATATAACAATTTATAAAACCCAATTGGCACCTTTATTTCAAACATGGGTGTATATTTTGTGGTTCTTGGTTTGCAAATGTTTATAAGTGCTAATTTTCCCTGTTAAACTAGCTAATGATTTAAAAATTATTCTAACTTTATATAAAAAAAAAAAAACCATTTATGTAAAAGGTTGATATATTTTGGTTTAATTGGAATCACCCACATTAGAAAAATGATGAACGTTATTTACAAATTCTCGTTTGCTTTTAAAAAAATAATTATTATGATGTCTCGAGTAATATGTATTTTAAAAAAACGAATGGAGATCTTGTGGCAATAATGGTTATGAACGGATATTTATTACAATTAGCAATTTCGGAAAAATAAATAGAAGTTTGCGAGATATAAATTGAAGTTTCTTAAAAATAATAATAATAAATAACAGCCCATTTCCATAAAACGTTCAAGATGATAGGATCTTCCGTGACCGGAAGCATTTTTAAGAAGGATTTTATAAAATATAAAAAAGTTTTCATCAACTATTACCAAAAAATTATATTATATTATTTTACCAAAGTAATTTAATGGTAACATCCTACTCAATAAAAATAATAGTTCTTCAAAAATAAAATCCATTCGAATTACGAAGACGAATACAAACAGTTGTTCGTTTGATTTTCGGACGAGTTGGTGATTAATTTTGTGGAAACAGGCTGTAAATAAAAATAATTAATAGAAGTTTATGAAACCAATTTAGATTTTGTTAAAATAAAATTCGTAATTTCAAAATTTAATTCCAAGAATTCCCATAATATTTTAAATATAAGGTACTCCCAATTTATAAAACCAAGTTGGCAACATGAGTATATTCCCGGATTTTTATATATATATAATTAACCCTGTTAACGTAAACGTAGATTGAAAATGTTTCAATTTTATATAAAAAGAAATTCATTTATATAACTTAAGTAGGATCATTTGAGAAATTTACATAGAGATAGCGCATAATGATGGGAATAAATTTTCGAATTTTTTAAATATAATAGTTGGAAATTGAAATTTATCAATAACAATTAAAAATGTGTGAAAAATAAATATGAGTTTACGAAAAACAGGTGGATTATTATATGTAATTAGAACGTTTCAAAATAAATTCAGAAATTTTTGAGACAAAATTCGTAATTTTATAATTAAATTGGCAAATTGCAGACACTAGAACGTATTATATATTTATTCATTTCAAAATATTTGGGTCTTGGTTCATTTACAATATCAGCAATATATGTATTTATCGAATAAAAAATATATTTTTATAAAATATTTGCATCAAATGGTTTCAGGCGTTTTATATCAGGAATTAAGTGGAACATAGCTAAATAAATTGAAATACGCATAGCTCCGTTATGAAATAAGGACATCGTTCATTAGAGCATGCAAATCTTCCCGTTTGTGACCTGCAACAAACAAACATTTGCCTAAGTGGACTTTTTTATGTAATTCTACAGTCTATCGGAAAATAATTAATTAAAATGAAGCGTATGTAAGAGAATGAAAAAACCAGGCAGAATTTTTTTTTAACAAATTTTAACAACTGGCATAAGCAGGCTTATATACATATAATGTAATTTACATATAAATGTAAAAGTTTCAATCACTCAAAATATATATATTTGCGCATCATAAAGAACACAGAATGGCTGAAAAATGTTGTGTCATTAAGATAGTCAAACAACATTTTTTAATACAGAAAACTTTTTGGTTCTTTATCAATTTGAAAAATAATACATTTTTATTAAGTCCAAGCTCAATAAATTATGTCGAAATCGACATTCATTTCTACCAGGAGAGTTGCAGTGGCAATTTCTCTATTATCGTATTGCTCTAAATCATTCAAATTTGTTAGTTTTGTTTTGCAAACTTCCTGTTTTCAATCATCCCAATGAAAAAAAGTCAGCAGATCTTAAAGACCAGTAGAATATGGAGTTTCTTGATACCAGCTTATTGGGGGAATTTTCAATGCAATTCTGCTAAACAGGCTTGATTATGTGAGTTATGTACTGTGTTGAAACCACGCAGAATTAAAAGGCTTTAAATTTCCGCACAGTTCTACAAAGAAAAACTCTGTTATAATCTTAGGTAACAATGTAATAGCTACATTTATCAGCCAACCTGTTAATATATGAGATACATGTGTATGTATGTAGAAATCTGAACAGATCCCTTTAAGCTTGCAACCAATGAGTAAAGGCAGGCCTGATTATAATAATTGTTGACTAAGGTTATTATGAAGATTGTTCAGTTTTTGTTCGGATTCTCAAAATCAAACCAATGAAATCTAGGTAGGCAATTTCCCCGGAATGCATTCCCTAATCTTTAGTTATTTTTCTTCTTCAACCTCCCCCACTTATTACCAATGCAATGAAATGCAAGCTGCATCGGTCATTAGTATGGTCCACAAAAAAAACAACAACTTATGTAGGATAGCGGCTTTCGCCATTTATGCTTTTCTCCTTTATAATTGTCAATATACTCATTTCTTCTTAATTAACGCCATCAAACTTCACTTGCATTGTTGCTGTTCTAAGAATATAACATCAAAACAAATTACATCCAGTGTTGCCAATTCTATGTCCATATTTTTTTGGTAGAAAACCCCTTTCTTGCTTTAATAATTAGACCAATCATAGGTTAAAATATTCAAAATATATATAAAACCATCGTATATAAAAGAAAAATATTGGTGAAAATATTTAAATTCTTTAATACAAAATAGCTCTAATTCCATTCTACATATGAATGTTACACACCATAACGGCAAATTTGCCAAAAAAAAAAGTTCATCATGTTTCATGTTTCATTATTATTGAAGAAGTCTTTAAACGGACAATAAAAAATAGTAGCTGATAGCATTCTTTCCATTTTTGCAGGATAATTAATTATTTTTTAGAAGCGTAAGTTATGAATTTTGAGCATAATAATTGGACATACATATAATGGCAATTAAAACCTATTGACACTTAAGATTAAATTCCAAGTTTTTTTGTTAACATTTCTTTTTTCATATGAGATCCAGCAAAACTATTTGTCCGTTTCACAACTTATGTTTATGAGTGTTATTGAGCCTATGATAACATAAGCAAAAGCTTGTGAGGTCTTATATCTAGATAATGATGATGACATACTAGCAGATAAGTTTGACAAGTTCAAAGGTGTTTCAAAAAAAGTTCCAAATGTTTAATATGAAATTTTCTTCAAATTGTTCAAAAATAGGCCTAAATCTGTTTTTCGTCTGTGTCATTGCGTTTAATATTACTATTAATTACGAGTATGCATCTTTTTATTTTGCAACCAAAATACTTTGATTTTAGTCCACTTTACCGGTTACTAGATGAAAAAAGTTGCACGGAGTGTGTACTAGTCATAAAGTGCGAAATATACTGATAGAGGAGGCAGGAAGGAAAAAATCCTTCGGAACAGTTTATCCTTGCTTTGTCGCTTTTTGGTCCGAAAATACCAAAAAAAAATTAGTTATTCTTCGTGTTGGCAACTCTAACTCCATCCAAGGGCACAATAACAATGAATTGCGCTCTGTGATTGTTGAAATTTAAGGAGAAATGGGGACAAATTGTTCGCCGATAATGCTGCGCGCCTAATACATAGAACTGTTGAAAAACAAAATTTGCCTCAACAGTGCATGAGTGAGTGAGTAGTGGATTTTTGGAATGAGAGAGAGGGGAAGAAATATGCTTCGCTAATAATGCTGGTCGCCTAATACATTCGTTGTTTGACAATTGAAAAAGTGAAAAATGAAAAACGGACGGACGGACGGTTTGTTTACTAGCATTATAGTGCTTGCTGCTGAGCTCTTAATACCTATTGTGAAGATTGAAAAACAGTTTTCGTGATTTCTGAAAATGAGTAGTGGAGATTTTTTGAATGAGAGAGGAGATGAAAGAAAAATGCTTCGCTAAATAATTAATTAATAATAATTAATTAAAATGAAGGCAAGTGAACGGTAGGTAAGAGAATGAAAACCAGACAATTTCCTTTTAACAAATTTTAACATCTGGCATAATTAGACTTTTACATATAAATGTAAAATTTCAATCACTCCAAAAAATACAGGATATACAGAATGGCTGAAGAATGTTTGTTGTTACATTAAGATAGTCAAAAATCAGTTTTTAATACAGAAAACTTTTTGGTACTTTATCCATTTAAAAAATAACACATTTCTATTAAGTCCAAGCTCAATAAATCATGTCGAAATCGACATTCTTTTCTGCCAGGAGAGTTGCAGTGGCAATTGCTCTGTTCGAATGTAATGCTCCAAACCATTCAAATTTGCAATCATCCCAATAAAAAAAAAGTCAGTAGATCTTAAAGGCCAGTAAAATGTGGAGTTTCTTAATACCAGCTTATTGGGGGAATTTTCAATGCAATTCTGCTAAACAGGCTTGATTATGTGACAATTTTGTTGTACTATGTGTTGAAACCACACAGAATTCAAAGGCTTTAAATTTCCACATACTATGTATATAGTTTTGCAAAGAAAAACTCGGGCATAATCTTAGGTAACAACGTAATAGCAACATTTAACAGATTCCTTTAAACTTGTAACTAATTAGTAAAGAAAAGGCAGACCTGATTATAATATTTGTAGACTACGCTTATTATTAAGATTGTTCAGTTTTTTTCGTAAAAAGTTTAAAATAATTATTATATTCTCAAAATCGAACCAAGGAAATTTAGCTAGGCAATTTCCCCGGAATGCATTCTCTAATCTTCAGTTATTTTGTTTCTTCAACCTCCCCCGCACGCTACCAATGCAATGCAATGCAAGCTGCGTCGATCATTAGTATGGCCTACGAGAAAACAACAACTAGTCTAGGATGGTGGCTTTCGCTATTTATGCTTTTCTCCTTTTATAATTATCAATACACTCACTTTTTCATTCTCCCTCAATTAACACCATCAAACTTCACTTGCATTGTTACTGTTCTAAGAACACAAACAAACTACATCCAGTATTGCCAACCATACGTCTTAAAAATCCCTAAAATGATTGCAAAAACATCTTTTTCGGTAAAAATCCCTTTTTTTCTTCAGTAATTAGAAGTGTAGTAGGTTAAAATATACAAAATATATGTAAAACCATCGTATTTAAAACAAAAAACAAGCGAATTTTTTGGTGTTTAGTGAAAACATGTAAATTCTTTAATACGAAATATCTCTAATTCCTTACTACATATAAAGGTAAATTTGCCAAAAAAAAGTTCATCATATTTCATCATTATTGAAGAAGTCTTTAAATGCACAATAAAACATAGTAGCTGACAGTATTCTTTCCATTCTTGCAGTATAATTAATTATTTTTTAAAAGCATAAGTTATGCATTTTGAACGTAATAATTGGGCATCAAATGCCGATTAAAACCCATTGATACTTAAGATTAAATTCAACATTTTTTTGTTAATATTTATTTTTCCATATAAAATCCAGCAAATCTATTTTTCCATTTCACAACGTATGGTTATGAGTGTTATTGAGCTTATGGTAACATAAGCAAAAGCTTGTTATGCCTTATATCAAGAGAACTTTGAATATACATACATATATTAAAGGGATGGCATGCTAGCAGATAAGTTTGACAAATTTGACGCTGTTTCAAAAAAAAAAATGTCAAATGCTTAATATAAAATTTTCTTCAAATTGCCCACAAATAAGCTTAAATCTGTCTGATCCGTCTGTGTAATTCCGTTTAAATATTTCTATTAAATACATATCTATTTTACAACCAAAATACTTAGATTTTAGTCCACTTTACCAGTTGCTAAATAAAAAAAGTTGCATGGAGTGTTTACTAGTCATAAAGTGCGAAATAACGTCATAAAGTGCGGAACAGTCAATCGTCCTTGCTTTGTCGCTTTTTGGTCCGAAAATCCCCAAAAAAAAGGAGTTATTCCATGTGTTGGCAACCCTAATTCCATGCAGGGGCACAACAACAATGAATTGCGCTCAATGATTGTTGAAATTTAAGGAGAAATGGAGACAAATTGTTCGCTAATAATGCTGGGCGCCTAATACATAGAACTCTTGGTAAACGAAATTTGCCTCAACTGTGCGTGAGTGAGTGAGTAGTGGATTTTTTGAATGAGAGAGAGATGAAGACAAAAATGCTTCGCTAATAATGCTGGTCGCCTAATACATTCGTTGTTTGACAATTTTACACCATTCGCATTGAAAAAGTAAAAAATGAGAGACGGTTGGTTTGTTTACTAGCATAGTAGTGCTGGGCGCCTAATACTTATTGTGAAGACTGAAACAGATCTGAAAATCACAATCATCACTGTGATGCATGCCATGCCACCCACCATTTGCTCGTTATGCGCATTCTCAGAAACCATTAGGAATTAATTTTTAATCCCATAATAATTATAATATAATTATAATATAATTTAATATTATATTATTAACGACCTCTCAATACACCGTCTACAAGATACTTACTTTCTTTCATTAATCCACGTACTTACTAAATAAAGAGCTCCCCTTCCTTCTTTCCAGTCAGTGTATATGGCCACGACGGTACCACAAAACATTAAAGGTAACAAAATTGCAGGACGACACACGCCCACCCGCAGCAGTTTACGCCACAGTCGAATGTTGGTCGTAACAAATAAACACTACGAAGGTATGAGTTCTACTACAAAAATAGTCCAACATAAACTATATTGTGAAAATTGTTCCCCTATTTTGATTTTGTTTAGAAATTCAACATCCCAATCCGATGGGTTTTCGTCAGCCTAATCTTGCCCGCTGGTTACTGATATTACAAATAATAATTGGCATTTTATTAATAAGTTTATCGATATGGATATTTATGCTGGCTCCAAATACGCCAATACAAGATAATCCCTATTGGTGCGGCTTAATGGTGAGTAAACTTTTTAAATGCAATAAATTTAATTTTATGGGATTATCATCTAATCTGTGGTGGTCCTTTGCAGCTCCTTCTTACCGGTATTATAGGTTTAGTGCTAATACGTTATCATCGCATCAAACGTGATAAGACACGTGAACATTGTTTCATATTCCTGCGTATGGACTCGTATGTTCTCTCTTTGCTCTCGCTGGTGCTCTGTTGTGTGGCTTTAATATTCGCTGCCATTCATTATTGTCGCATCACAGCCGAGGACACGAAATGTGAAAGTGGGAATATGTTCGTAGAACATGCTTCATGTGTGTGTACATTCAATGCTCCTGCAGCGAGTAGCACAAACACTACAGAATCCTTAGCTGGCCCTGGTCTAGGAGACGACGGACACCAAGAAGGTGATGAGGCGATAGATCTTAGTTATAAATTTGAATATCGGTAAGTGGGAAAGAGGATTCTAAACACTTATTGTGTCATTTTCAAATTTTCTTTATTCCAGCGATTTAAGCTGCCCCGAAGTTATGGGACCTTGGGCCACCATTTTGGGTCTGTCTTTTATTCTAAACGCAATGGGTCTTCTGATATCTCTAGCTTACATGGTTCTATTGGCTTGTTGCCGCAGCTCTTCGAAACGCTCTTACACAACCGTCCGTACAAGTACCTTTTAAGTTATAAACGAATATTAATATTAATATAAATTAAATTGTACTTTTTAAACAAATAAGTAATTCGTTATATTTTTATATAAAAATGGTGTTTTAACTTATGACATACATTTTATATTATACATAATAATAATAATTAATTAATTTTATATTTATTTCCTAAATTGTAGTACTTAATAATACAATTGCATGTATGAATGTAACTTAAAATTTAACAAATAATAAATGATTTTTTCTACTGAGTAATAAAACAAAAGTATTTAGCAACATTAAAAAATCCCAATTAACAATGTTACAATATCAATTTATGTGAAGTTCGTAAGTATTTACATCCCAAATGGCTGGAATTAAGAAATTTAATGTAAACAGCAATGTGGGCGAATGTTTAATATCCTCTTACATGGCTAAAGAAATGCAGTATTTTACAATATGTTTATTGTTCTTCCATTTGAATAATAATTTAACTATGTGATATTGAGTCATTTTGTTTTCAATTTTATTTAATAATAATTTCTGCTGGTGGTAATATATTGTCGCCATACAAACAGTACCAAATGCTGGAATACCATATGGTGCGATCGACCCATTCAGTGCCAGCCAGGACGTGGCCGATAAAGGGTGAATCTCGAGATCTGTAAATAGATATTGTGGGAAATAATTGAAGTAAACTTTTATAATATGTAGATATATTTTGACGATTCAATACTAATTCATATAAAGTTGAAAGAATTAACAACCACTGTTCAATCATCAATCACCAAAAATGAGCATAATCATTTTCTGTAGACTGGATTAAGAACATAGCTTAGAATATTAATTCTCATATGAACTGAGGATAAGTTGTAGTTGCACAACCAGCTTGTAGTCTGTACCTGGCACCAAATGATTACCCTACCTGTCTATGGGGAATGATTTTTCTCGTAAAAAATTCGCCTCAAGAGAAGCTTAGGAAAATCGATTGTCCTAGTATTTTGCCAATAGAAACGAGAGTTTTTATGATAGAGGCATAATGTAATTATCTTCAAAACGGCGACAAGCTATCGAACACAACGGTACATTCCTGACCTAAATCTATTCTATGCTACTTAATCTAACAATGCTAAATAAAGCCTTCATATTCATGCAAAAATAATTATTTTTGCAGCAATTTCAGATCGATTATTCTGATAGAATTTTGGAGTTTTTAATCTTTTCTAGTTTTCAAGTTATCATACTCACAAAGTTAAAAAAACTTTCTATTTTTCATCCATATGGAAGGATTTATCTAAAGATTTATCTCGTGACCAATCAACACCGAAAACATGCCACTCCTTTAATTTTAAGTTACCTAAAATTATCGTTAAACTAATTGGGAAACGTAGAGCGTTTAAAAGAAGAAGTCAACGAGCAACTATCCAAACTCAAGCAAATTTTTTCGATCAGTGGACCAGTCTAATATCTACTATGATTGATAATAAAGTAATGTCGGAACGAAACAGCAAATGGAATAAAATGTTATCGAATCTAAAGCCTGGCGATAAATCGTTCTGGAAAATGAGTAGAAGTTTAAGAGGTAAATCTAATATAAAAATCCCACACTTTACCCACGGCAATAGAAAAATTAATACAGACGCCGAGAAAGCACAACTATTTGCTGATTCATTTGCTGCTTCAAATAACCTTACATGTAACTTTAGACATTCCATTGATAAAAAAGTCAATTCGATGGTTACTTGCTTCAAAGCGGAAGTCATAGATTCAAACAATGATGTGCTGACGACGTCCGATGAAGTATCTTCATTAATCAAGTTGCTGAAGGCATCTAAATCTCCTGGCCTGGATACTATCTCTAATATATTAATAAAAAACCTTCCCCTCATAGCAATTGAATTACTAGCAATAATTTTCAATAGTTGCATTCGTCTAAAATATTTCCCTACGCACTTCAAAAAGGCGAAAGTGCTTCCTATTCATAAGCCAAACAAACCTAAAAACGTTCTCAGCAGTTATAGACCCATAAGCCTCCTCAGTAACCTAGGAAAACTTTTCGAAAAGATAATCCAAATAAGATTATGTGAGCATGCTACTTGTGCCTCCTTAATAGCCAATGAACAATTTGGATTTAAAAAACACCACAGCTCGGTGCATCAGATCAACCGTATCACCAATTTAATCACCTCAAATAAACGGAATCGGCATTCTACTGGTCTAATTATTCTGGACATAGAAAAGGCTTTTGATACAATCTGGCACAACGGGCTAATCTACAAACTTTTACAGGCCAGTGTTCCCAAATACTTGTGCAAACTTATCCTCGATTTCCTGAGTGACAGATCATTTGTTGTCTCGGTTAATGGCACTTTATCATCCCCAAAACCAATATCAACTGGCTTACCTCAAGGTTCTATATTATCACCACTTCTGTATTCGATATATACATCAGATTTTTCTCCCCCACCATACCTCAAGACTGCGTACTATGCTGATGACACAGCTCTAATAACATCCAGCAAACTAACAAGTACACTACTTAATAAAATGGAAAAAGGATTCGAGGCATGTAAAAAGTATTTTAACAAATGGAAAATTAAGATCAATTCCAACAAAACACAAGCCATTATATTTCCTTTCAACAAATCGCCTAAAAGGATACCAAGCCGCGAGCTGAACATTGGTAATGAGTCAATTGCCATTCGGGATGAGGTTAAATATTTGGGAGTTGTTTTAGATAAAAAACTTAACTATGGTAGGCACATCGATGAAATAGGTAAAAAATCGTTACGTACAATCAAAGCGCTGTGGCCCCTAATAGGCAAGAGATCATCACTTAACGACAAGAACAAAAATCTCATCTTTAAAAGTGTAATAAGACCAACACTCACTTATGCATGTCCTATCTGGTACAAAGCGGCAAAAATACATCATAAGAAGCTACAGATTATCCAAAACAAATGTCTCAAAATAATAAATAAAAGACATTGGAGATACTCAACGCATGTTCTTCATCTTGAATCCGGCTACGAAAAAATCTACGACTTCATACGTAGACTAAACAAAAAATATTTTGAAAATATAGCGAATTCTCCTTACCCACTGATAAGAGAATGTAAAGAATTAACATAAAGTAATATGCAATTGGAAATTATCATTTGAAAATGATATGCTTTTGACACTATTGTATCCTTATAATTCTATCATAGGCATATATATTTTCCACTAATATTTGAACCCTTTTCTTTTCATATAAAGGTTTTACCTATTTTTCCTTTAATAAACTTAATATTGTAACAAAGCTCTTAAATCTATGAATACAAATTATATTTGCTGTAATATCTACTGATAAATTCTCATTACCATGTTATCACGTAAAAAATAAAAATAAAAAAGAAGGCCGAACATTAAAAAAAAAAATTAAAAAAAATCTAAAGGTTATAATAAATTTTGAACGATAACAAATGTATTGATTACATCTGAGCCTGTTTTAAAAGCGTTATATGTCAATTTTCTCTAGTTTCTATATGTAGTCTAGCCTCCGTATATTAAAACAAAATGTTGTGAATAATACCGGGCTATACCTATATATGAGATTAATTCTGAGCCACCATTATATTGAAACTATAGATTAAATGGTACCGCCAGTTTCTCTGTGTCGACCTAAAAATTCGAACGAAAAAATATAAATTTCCAAACAAAATTGGATTTTTTTATCACGAATGCGTTGTCAAATCGGTCTGCAGTTTTTTATTTTCTTCGACTTACAAACACAACGAGAGCTCTTGAAATAAAGAAATCAGAGTCACATTCGAATGAAACGCTTTCATTCGTCTTTGCTTTATTTTTCAAGAATAATTCACAGTCAAAATTCGTGAGCCATCATTTTCGGCAATTTAACACATTAATAAGGCAGATAATAATATAATAATGCATTCAGGAAACTATTTTAATAACTCTTTACATTTTCCCATCTAATCAAATTCCCTAAAAAATATTTTATTAACCCAACGACAGCACACCTTGCGAAGTAACGTGACCTATATTATTCACAAAAGTATAACGATGTTCTAATTCAAGTCTGAATTTAGACATGGCGAGGATGCTAAACGGATACAAGTGGGCCAACTAATGCCCTGAACTTAAACTCTAGCGCAGGAAATTTCTTACTTATCGTCAAATCATACTTCGAACGACTTTAGTCCTTGGCACGGTCACTTTCGTGCCGCAAGAGAATGTTAGCCTATTAATCGTCAGTTCGCAGAACATCCTGTTGTAAAAAATAAAGATTGCAATTTGTTCACTACATTTGCTATCAATTAGTCTTTAGTTCTCAAAATTCAACCATAGGGAATTCATAGCTTTTATGCTTCAGAATCCAAATCCAATTGTCAATTTTCCTACACCATTCAACATTTGTAAGAAAATTGAGGCCGAAATTTTGAAATTTTAATACAGAAATGTATTCCTCCAAAAACTGCACAAAATTGGATTAAATAGTGGCACTAGATTTTCGGAATTTTCTTTGGCTTATGACATGATACGTAAGGAAAATTTAAATTTTCAAATCATATAAATTGCGTAGCTATTCAGAATATAGAACCCAGATTCTAACCTTCCCAACATGCCACATTTTTTGAAGAAATTTGCGTTCAATTATTAAAAAGGAGCAATTTTTCGGCATCAGAACTGCAAGGTGGTTTTAAAACTTTATTCGATTTTTTAAGTCCTTCATTGTAAAGCAAAAATATTACAAAAGGTCTAAACTTCCAACACATTTCTACCAAAATTACTACTAATGACTCAACCTCCAATACATGTCAAATAAATAAGAAACCAATAAGAACCACAAAAGCGTCCCGGGACAGCTCGTCCCGCTCTGATTCCAACACATTTAACGCATAGCGGTAACTAGATATTGATTATAAATTTTATATTTAATTTTTATTATGATGAATTGTTGCATATTGTAATTTACTTATAATTGGCCGGAAGGCTTTAAATTACAAGCCAGAAATAAATAAATAAATAAATAAAACAATGGAGCCTTGGCAAAATCGAATACCATTTATGAATTCTTGAGAACAAAATTCATTAGAAGTCAGTCGAAATTTACATCACTTACTTTCATAAAACTTTTAAAACTGTACGTCAACGAATAGTCTATGAACGAAACTATTGAAAATGAAGCTTCTATAAAACGTATGAGCACGGTTCCAAAATTTTTGCGACATCCCACGTTTTGAGCAAATTTGCCTTTCAGTTTGAAAAAGAAACAGTTCGGGATATTTTGAATGTCTATAGAAATATCGAAAAAATTGCAACTTAATTTTAGACTAAATTCAATTTCAAAAATTTTATTCGATTTTTCAAGGCTGTCGTAGCATAGGCAATAGCAAAAGACGAATAAAAATCTGTATTATATGTGAATTGAGGACCAAAAAAGCATCAGCATTCAATAAACATGATAAATATCGACATTTAATAGGCCTCGCGATGTCTTACCTCGTAATCTATAAATCTTTTTGGCAAATTTAAAGACCATTCTGTTATCCCAATGGCAATACGAATACAGTTAACAGTTAGCACTAACTATATTTGGAGCCTGGGGAAAATTGAATAATATTTTTGAAGACTGCAGAGCAAAATTGTTTAAAATTTAGACGAATTTTTTATCGCTAATGAACCAAATTAGAAATGTGAAAAACTACACAGAAAGTAAGAATTATAACAAAATTTGATACGATGAAAAACATTTGGGCCCCACTTAATTTTTTTTCTCGAAGAAATTTGTCGAGTAAAACTAGTAAGGCAACATTCGCCTTATAGATCACGTTGGAATAGACAAAAAAAAGTAGGATGTAAAAAGAAATTACAACAGGGATACAAATGTGAAATGCAAATGCATATAAAGAGAATAATTGAGCTTCCTTTTGATCTCTAAAAACTTGTAGAAATTTTACTATTAATTTTGTTAGTTTTTTTATTTCTTTTGCATTTTTTACTCTTATTATTCAAAAAGAAATGTTACAAAGCTATTTTGCTTTTCTTGGTGTAATTTATCATCTTTACAATTTTCCAGATTGTAGCTTTTTGCAAAATATAAGATATTGCAACAATTCCAGTATAGAGAAATATTATCAGTAAGTGTCTGTAGTTGTAAGACATCTTTAAAGCTTTAACTTCAAGGGCATTGAGCCTAAGATTTCCGTCAAAATATCGATGTAAGGTCCAACAATATTATCAGTTGAACTTAGCGAAGGCAAAAAACATATGCTGCTTATTGAAATTTGCGCTTAGAAATCATTGAGGAAACATTAATTTTTGCTAAACCAGTCAGGGAGGGAGGTACCAAAAGTCGGAGACCCAGTGCAATGGATAAAATTTCAATTTTAAATTTTTTTAGAAGAAATTTTAAGTTGTTAATTTTAAAATAGACCAACTTAAACGTTAGATTTTGGTGCCATGCCATGCGATGTCTACTTTTATTCTTTCGTGTGTTGGAGGTCCTAATCATAATCCATTTTTGTTTTCACAAGTCGCAAAATCGGCTTTTCGTATGGCTTTCGTACGCTTTTAAAAAGACGAAAACTCAACTTTTCATACATTTGAGGAAGGCGAAAGACAGACTTTTTGCGTCAACTATACATTCCTAGTCAAAACAAATGTTATCGCTTTATAATAACAACAACAAAACAAATTAATGACAGATTTTACAATCAACTAGGAATTTCGATACCCATATGAAATTAAAATGGGGACATAACAGCACCAAAGTTAGGAAAAATGTCGACGATTCTATGTGAAACATTATCCATTTTTAACAAATTACATATTTTCCATATTCTCACCTTAAAATCTGTGTTTGTGTCTTCTCCACAAATGTTATGGCCCAACTCCAAGGGAAATCACGTTTCTTCTCACAACCCAAATAGGCCGTTGTACTATGCAAGAAGATCTCCCTAACTATCGTGCTCTTGTCGTTTTTATCCTTCTTTGACACAACAATTTTGCCATCGCGCAATTCACATTGATAGGCCTTAAACGATTTCGTTTTATTATCTGCAAACTTAAGCTCTTTGCCCGGTGTCACGGTGGCCAAATTCTTAACTGCTCTCTGGACTTCATTTAGGATCTCTAAAGGTTTTACAACCAAAATATTATTTTTTCGATCATCTTCTGGCCAATATGACCAATTGAGGACAACATCAAATACCCTGGCGTCATGATGTAGAGGCCTCTCTAAATTACCATTTAAAATGACTTCATGCAACGTGATTTGATGTATGGAAAGTCGCATTTTAGGTGCGAGTTCTTTGCAGATTTCATAGGCAGTTTTTGTTGGCGATATGGTGACGTTAACTTGAGTCTTTTCCTGTGAATCAAATTAAATGTAAATTATGAATACATAGAGCACATTCAAACGGAATTAAAAAAGCAAACCTCTGTAGTATTTTCTGGATTTGGATTAAGTGTTATCCACATTTTAAGGTCTCCAGATTTCTTAACTGAATCCGATAGTGTTTCTGCAGCGGCATAGTATTTTTGGAGGCACAACATCATTTCCTGTTCCTTTTTCTACAACGAAGGCAATGAAGATTTAATAAATTTTTCACTTTATTAGCTAATCTACCCGCGATCAAACTTACCATTTCATCAGGTGACAGAGGAAACAAATTCTTATACAAATTTATTAAATCGGCAAAAACATCCGCCTCCTTTTGCGAATATACCATCTCCTCCTGTGATTGGTGATTTTGCATAAGCGTCGGCCCCCATATCATTGTTAGATTCTGAATACCCATTTTGTTCTTTGCCTTCTGCGAACTTATGAAAGCCAAATGTCCCACAATTTTCTTCAGTGTTTCCCGTTCGATGGTATTTAGTCTAGCCAACAGTTCCTTATACAGGGGAATCTTTTCGGCCGAGGTCGCCAACTCTGACACACATATGAAACTTTCGGATAATTTTCCCATTAGCTTTTCTGGCAGATCACGCATGAAACGTTTCAAGACATTGGCCACATCATGTTCATTGTATTCGTTGCGGGTAATCTCCACATTGAAAGCATCGGAACGGAAGGCAGACATAAGCTTCAAAATAGAATTTTCCGAACCCGATTTGCGATAAATGCCCTCAGACATCGATCCATGGATATAGACGAAGTTAATACACTTATCCACAATGACGGGAACATTGAATTTCGTAAGTTGTTGATCGGCCAAGGTGAAGCCATTGTTGTGGGCTACTTCGCGTATGATGTGGCGCCATATTTTAGTTTCCCGGGAAGAACTCATGATCATGTATACCGTGAATGGTGGAGCATCGATCATAAGCATGGGACCCGTTTCCACGTGAAGATTTTTGATGGTGTCATCACTGTCTTTGAGTACTGTTAGGAATTAGTAGTAAATATGTATATGAAAAATTATATTTCAATTATAAACTTCAGTTATAATTAACCTATGCATCGGGCTTTCCTTAAATCCATTTTCTCCACATTCCCAGTGGCGTCGCTGACAAATATTAAACGTCTCTGGGCTTTCTTTAAAACCAACCAAGAACCGCTCCATTCTGATGTTATGGAATTCTAAAAAAAAGAAACGAATATATGTATGTTAGAAACAATAATGTTTAAAATTAATAACCATAATGTTCGAATATTACGATTGAGGTCATATTAACCATTTTTTTTTTTGTTATTTGATATTGACTATTTTTTCCCAAAAAATCAACCTTTTTCTATAAAAAAGGGCTCAGATATTTAACATATCGGTTCCTTAGAACAACACACTCTTAAAACTATTCCCCAATAAAAAGAAAACCTGAAAACGTGGACCAACTTTTTTCACAAAAGCAAAAATGGAGAGTCCAATATTCATTTTCGAGTTATTTTAGTCAATTCAGACACCAATATTTTAAACTTCCAGGAGGCTGGAGGCAAAGTTTTCAGAAACTTGTCTATGGGCAGCATTTAATATATAGAAGCAAATATTCTTAGTAGGTAACCTCACTCTCTTGTCAAGATGGTCTCTGCCCAGATATCAGGAATCCATCGAATACTAATCCGAAATCTTGAAGACACACCGACAATTCGTTATGGAGCTAGCTATCAAATACAGGGTGACGCACGAATCGTGGTACTGTTAAATGTCAGTGGGGGTCATTGTTTAAGGATGTTTAAGGAGTTTTTTTACCCATAACTGCGCCGAAGACGTATCCGTTTAAACAGCATTTGGAGCAACATTCAGCAAGATGGAGCATACATAGCCAGACCGGTTATGGTGGAACTCCAACGAAAATTCCCAAAGAAATTAATATCCAGAAACTTCACTTTCCTCTGGTCTCCAAGGTCACCTGACCTGACTGCACCAGACTTTTTTTATGGGTTATGTTAAGCAAGAGGTGTACGAAAAGAAACCAATGAATTTGATTGAATTGAAGCAGCCCATTAAAACAATAATTGAAGCGATCCCGCAATAAATAATTTTCTAATCAAGTATCGGTCAATCATCTTCAAAACCAATTAGTTATATAAAATAAAATTGAATTTTCTGTACAATAAAAAAATATATGAAATACATTAATTAAAAAAAATTATTTGAATTTCTTATAGTATCGCAATTGGTGCGCCACCCGGTAACTTAACCATAGAAAAAAGGATGTAAAGCAAGAGGCTGGGCGAACCGTTCGTCGTAATTTTTGTAACTCCTTCACAAGGTTCCAGAACCAGCTTCCCAATCTGCTCTCTGAGCAAAAGGAAAAATTCATATAGAAAATAAGGTAATTTATTTGAGACTCCTGGCTTAGATTTAATAAAAAAAAGTTACTTAGAATAAAATCTCCTAATATTGGCGCGGTGGGTTTGTCACTGCCAAATTACGTTTTGATCGGGAATTATCGACTGAGTGTTCTTATACTTTGCCTTGGTTAATATCATTAAAGCGATGTGTCTTATAATGACAAACCTGACAGAAGTGTCGTCATACCAAATGGCCTTCTCTTGAAATATTGTCTGCGCAAAATTATCTCAGAAATGGTTGTTGTTGACTGGCCTAAACCGGCGTTACATGTAGTTTTGCTAATTCGGCAAATTTTTTAGAGAAACATATTGATGGCAATAGTAACACTGGGAATAAAATTGAGTTTCTTGGCTTCAGCTCATTTACAGGAATTAAAATCATTGCTTGTGGAATAGTTTTATTGTTTTTATCAAACACATCTATTTGGAAGTAGTACCATAATCACATATCCTAGTACTTCCCATCTTAGCAATAGTAATCCTGTAGACCACAGACTCCCATCCGTAGGATTGGGTGTAAATAACGGCTTTTCCAAATAGATCGACATATACTATATCTATGGTTTATTATTTAGGCACCGATGTCAAATTGCACGAATGAGCTGCACATGCTAATGATAAAACGTTATTATCAACATTATTGTCCATTTAGAGCAACGGTGATCACCGAAATGGGTACATCAACAAGTAAATTTGCCAGATTTGGAACGATACCAACTCTCAAGAAGTTCACCAAGTGGCTACAAAATCCAGAAAATTACTATAGGTATATATATTGTGCGAATTTTGAACAGGCGCCATCACTGTTCCGTGCTTCATTGAAAACGACGTTAGTGAGGCCATCAATGGTAGCCAATTTCTTTTGGTCCACATTTAAATATATGGACGGAGACAAAATGTGATTCCGCTAAGACGCGAATTGACTCTGCTAAACTTCTCATGTAGGGTTTTCTGAAATCGCAGGTTTATGCCAATAAGTCGCAATGAACAAATGCCCTCAACGCCAATATATTGCAGGCCATTGGTTTAATTCAGCCAGATCTATAAGACTTAGTTATTGGTAATTGGATTTCCCGGATCCGTGTTACCCCCATACGAAGCAATGGCGAGAATTTGAACAATGTTGTATTTATATATTCATACATGTAGCTTTCAAATAAAAAAAAAAGAATTTCATTAATACCTCACACAGCTCTTGTTTTACTCTATTTCAAGATCGGTCTATAATCTTTGGAAAAAAAAGTAATACATTAAAGGAGACTTCCTAGCCCCAAATATCTTAAGACGAAATAATAAGTTTCAGGACTATTTCATCTAATTGAGCCATATTCTTCTGTAAGTTTGTGGCTAATTGGCTTGACACCTTGTAGACGCGATAGCACATGTAAATTCATACCGTTTATAACGAGCTTTTGCAACTTATATTAAAATATCTTCTCAAATCGTGGCTTATGATTGGTACCACCCATACAAAATAACAAATTTGGAATTACCTTTACACCATTAATAACTTGTAATGGTTGAAAAAAAAAAATGAAAATCACGCCAATTATCGACGACGTCACAGTCTGCCCATCCCGAATCAAAATGAGTTTAAAATAGAAATGTTACGACTTAATAACAACGAAAATAAGGGCGCCGATGTCTTATCGAAAATCACTAGCTGCCGCACATATTTTCCTATCGCTTCAGAGTTCCAACAGTTTTGTAAAAACATATACACGACTCCTGCGTGGCCTTCCTCTGAGTTTAGGATGTACTTTAGTCATAGATGGTTTCGCAAAACAATTTGGATTTTCCTTTCCAAACACTGGGAAGGAATCGGCTAAGGCATGTTTATTAGTAAAAACCGGCTTACGAGTTTACATAATGACTCAACCGAATTTTTGATTGCCAACGTTTTATTTCTAGCAAGCAATTAATTTGGGATTTAAGTCCGTCTTAGACCAACGATTTGAAAATGTTACTTTCGCCTAAATACACCAATGTCAACAGTCTCATTGTATACCCCGAAGCAATTGTATTTAAAATATGTATACATTTTAGCGATATCTTTATCATGTGGCCCTATTGGAGCTCTGTTTAAATGACTGTATTTGGAAGTAACAACATTCAATATGTATTTATAAATTGTAAGCGAAAAGTTCAAATTCAGAAGAGACTTGGCTGCCCTTAATTTATTTATGTGTGATTACCTACTTTTCATTTGCTCAACTACTTACCTTAATATAGCACCAACCGGCTCTATAATAGTGGCATGTATACTTCGTGGGAATGGCGTTCGTCAGACTCTCCAACAATTTCTGCATCCAGACTCCTCTGCAACAGCATTAAGACTATGTAAATAATTATTGCAGAGTTATCGCAATATCTTACCTTTCTGATTCCTTTCCTACTCCATACAAATGACATACCCTCTGATGTTTTACATTACCCGAGGAACCTGAAGTCATGATTAGATTTGGATTTGATAATTGTTGGACATTATTCGATGAACTGCTGCTGCTACTATTCTTAGGAACCGATGTGGTGATTTCAAAGCAATAGAAATGCGTGGAATTGTCAGTAACTCTGCTATTGCTGACGCACTGCAGGGTGGTAATGTATTCGAGTGGTATGGCTTCTTTGGCTGTCTTCATTTCCTGATCGAGGAATGTTTGAAATTGGCGATCTCTTAGGATGGCCTTACGATTTTGCATTTCCTTAAGGATGTCCTCAACAACTCCCGATGGAAATCGTATCAGCGGACCTTCATAGCGTACCAACAAAGGAGAGAGGCTTGGGCGCGGAATCATTTGTAAAGTAACCTTGACATCTGGCGTCTTCTGTTGCACTTTAAAGCTGGCTTTGCGTTTTAAGGCATCGACACGTATTTTGACGTTGGAGAATACACTCATGGTATTGTTCATAAAACGGGAAGTGGTTGATTGCTTGGATTGGCCTTCAGAGGTTTTGTCTTGGATTCCCCCAATGGCTTCCAGGTAAGAAGGCGGGCTTTCTCCATCTTCAATGCTCAGTTTATTGAAGGGATTACTGCGAGTTTGCGTTGTATTTCCCAGAGGCTTTTCATTGGCTATAAACCATTGTGAGCGATTTTGTGAAGGTCGTGACAAATCAGGTGTATTGTCGGCAGAAGTACTGGGATTTTCGTCGATGCGGCTTAGGAAAGGCTTAGCCCTTACCTCAAGGTCATCATCGAGCATATTTTCTCTGCTATCTGAGAGCAGCTGAGCATTTTGATGGACGATCCGTAAGGATTTACCAGAGGTTGAAGATTTTTCGACGTTTTCTGGCAAAGCGGTGGGCGTCGGAAGTACTTTTACGGCTGACGCCTGCATTTGCGGTTCCGTTTGCAAATGATTGTCTTCCTCCGAAGTACACATACTAATATCATCCTCCTCAGACTTGGCGCAACGTTGGTCCTTTACAGTGCCGTAAGTCTCTTCCTCCAGAAGATATTCCAACAGTAGTAATTGATTGGACTTCTCTGTACGACACAAGGTCGAGGTTTTTCGTTTCAACAGTGGATCGAATTCTTGTATGACCTCTTTGGGAGGCCTTGATGCAACACATCCACCAACTGCGCCTTCGTCGAACTCATCGAAGGATTCTTCTTCGGAAATTTGAACTAGGGCATTGCGAGGCGTCAAGATGTCCTTATTACTGGAAGCCATTTCGAAAACGTTTCCGTAAGTCACATCTTGGTTGGCATATATGGGATCCAAATCGTTAGAAGTCGAGCTGGAGCTAGAATTTTCCTTCTCGTTTTCCTCATAGTACTCCCAAGAGTCGCTTCGATCTGGTTGAGGTGTTGTTTTCTCTGCTTCTTCCAGCTTTTCTCTCAAAATCAGAGATGCTTCACGCTCTGCGAGTGCGGCGGCGGCATTCAGTTCATGCAGTTCTGCAGATCCAATATTAGGACGCAGAGTAGTACCATCGGGAACAACTTTTCTCAATTGTATCTCTTCATAGTTTTTCCTTCTTTTCAAACGAGCAGGCGGTTGCACAGCGTTTAGTTTACCATAAGTGGATTCGTTTTCCTCCATAAACTCTATGGGCAATACAGGAGCGGGTATGGATGGCATGGGCGGCGAGGGAAGATCTATGGAATCTCTGGAAACGTTGTCAGAACTTTCGGCAGACAACGAATTTAATGAACGTTTCAACAAAACCTTATTCGCTGCTTCCAAAGCTATGGGATTAGTGGACATTTTTTTACCGGTCGCTTTCAAATTATCCTGTTGCATTGTCAGGGAGGATGTAGAAGATGACTTTAGTGCATCATGGTAAGAAGGTGGCTGCAATTCATTTTCTTTGTCCTCCATTCTAACAGATCTGACGTTGCGTGGCACCTCATACGAATGATCAAATTCCTCGGGATGTTGCCTTAAATCATACATTCCTCTCGCTTTGCTGTTCAAAGGACTGGTAAAGCTGATGCCATTGAAAACATGATCATTGGGTGGCAGTGTTTGTGGCCGCTCCAAATGGAATTCGGACGATGGCATATTCTCACGTTCCCGTTTGTCTTTTTTACTCAACGTAAAATTTGCTCCCAATTTCCTTAGGCGTTGTGTGGTCTCAGTGCTGATGGAGCTTAAAGCCTCGCTCGATGATTTTAGATTTTTATCCAACTTATGTTTGGCACCCTTGGCCTTCGAAGCCATCCGCTCACCTATGGATTCCGTTAGCAGTTTCGATGTGCTACCCAGTGATTTCAAAAGGTCGCTAAAATAAAACAAAGAGCACAATGGGGGCGATAAGTATGAGCTTTACACCAATAATGAAATGATTCATAATTTGTTAGTTATTCACTACAATATTTATTTTGCCACACCACACTACGGAGATCGTCCAACGAGCAAAAAGGAACCTTTAATACGGTTTACCCCACAACACTTTGATTACACTGAGTGACGACTGATGGTGATGATGATGATGTTGTTACTTCCAGCGCACTCGAATCCAGACTGAAAATGTCGATTGTTTTGTTATTCTTAGTTTGTGTAAAATTCTATATAAAACTCTACTCTACATTCTGAATTAAAACGAGTATTATGTGCTTATCTTCCGAATTAGTAAATACAAAAATAAGAGCAAAAACCACCCTTGGTAGCCCCCCTCTTTCCTTTTACTTCACAGTTCATGATATTGGATCCATTCCAATTAAAGCCAGCACTTCTTACAACAAGAAATAAATTACAAACATGCAACAGTCCGTTGCACAGTGGATTGCAAATTACATATAATGGAAAATGTATTTTTTTTAATACAGAAAAAATGTGCCTTCTAATATTCTAAGTTATTTTGAACTTTTTAATCCTTAGTTCCATTTTAAAATTTGGTTAGTTGGTATGAAATGTGATGTATTATTCGATGTTCTTGCAAGAGAAAAAATGTGCTACATCCAAACTTCAGTCGCGTTCCAATGAAATAAGGATCTTCTTTAAACAAACCAATTGCAGACAATTTATACATATGTTTATATAAAATTATTACGTGCTTGACTAATTCCTACTTACATATAGGGAGTATGCTAGTTAATAGGGCTGCAAAATTAGTACAATCTTATAGAAAAAAAAAAAAACTGAAACGATCAGAATTAACGCTAACATTCCTCTTACATTGTAAGTATTTCCGAAACTATAAATCAAAGAAAAAAAATGAGAAAATGCCAAAATTGCCTAGAACAAAAAGATGACGCTCAAATCATGAAATTATGGTGGTATACATGGAGCTCTTTTAAATTTCAATTGGATGCGCAGACAGAAATGCTCAAACATTTCGATATACAAAAAAAAAAAAAATTACATGAATGAGATATGGGAAAGCTTCCCCCAGTCAGTGATTTTAAACGCATTCTATTTTTAGACTCAACGGAACCTGCAGTTGAACAACGATTCCGAACGTTACAGTTTGAGAAGCATTTATTAGAATTGTCGATTACTCGAAGTGTTCATCAGACACATCTAAGTAACAGCCGCTCAAGAATAGTTAGGTGGCTGCACTGAGGATTAAGTATGCTATCATGCGAAATATAATCGCGTACATTAACCATCGCGCCACGCTCGGTGAATATACCGTGTCTAGGAAGTAAGATCAATTTTAAATTAGAATTACGCGGATATATACTTTCATATCATAACCCAATGAAGGTATATAATTTGA
Source organism: Philornis downsi (assembly GCA_019455685.1). Taxonomy (NCBI): domain Eukaryota; kingdom Metazoa; phylum Arthropoda; class Insecta; order Diptera; family Muscidae; genus Philornis; species Philornis downsi. The sequence continues at coordinate 32,641 of JAHXMU010036392.1, forward strand.
TACGGCCAAAAACTTAACCCACAGAAGGAAGCGTTTAAAATATCAAGTATGTTTTGACCAAATATGGGAGATTCCAAATTGGCTGTCCGAAATTTAATTTTTCCTCTCTAATCCCTAATTCGCGGACTCTGCTGTATCTTAAATTTTGTAAATTGCATTACATTACATTACAATGCTTGATAAAATATAAATAAATCTTTTGATTTTTAATACCTTCTAAACAAATTAGCTAATTTAAACCATACTCGTATTCCCAGATTCATACATTTCATCCGGCTGCAGTAAGTTAGTTCTAGATAATCTAGCACTAGACTTCAATAAACTAAGTTTCGTGAATGAAAATCGACTGCATTGTCTCCCCTCTTTAAGAGACGTTTTTCTACAGGGTGGCGAACGAATCGTACTACTGTTAACCATCAACCTTCTACCCAGAATTGAGCCGAAGACGTATCCGTTTGAACAGCATTTAGTTACAGCAAGACGGAGTAACTGCACACATAGCCAGGCCGGTTATGGCGGAGCTCCAATGAAAATTCCCAAATTAATATCCAGAAAATTCATTTTTAGCTGGTCCCCAAGGTCACCTGACCTGACCGCACCAGACTGTTTCTTATGTGATTATGTCAAGCAAGATGTGTACAAAATGAAACTAAGCAATCTGACTGAATTGAAGCAATCCATTAAAACAATAATTGAGGCAATTCCGAATTTAACCCTTCAGGCCACAATGAATAATTTTGTGATTAGATATCGCATATACGTGAATGAGCATGCCCATGAGCATGAGGTAATTTATTTTAAAAGAAAATAAAATTGAATTTTCTATACAATAAAAGAAAAAAATAAATAAAATACATCAATTAAAAAAAGTTTGAATATCATATTGTAGTGCAATTGGTGCGCCACTCCGTGTCTACACGGAAGGCAATAAGTTAACAGTTCAGCTCAATTAAGAAATGTATAATTTAGCTTCTTTCAGTCTTTCAGTTTTAGGGCAATGCAAAGGATTTTGAATGAAAGTATATCTAAGCCAGTTTAGCTAACTGAAATGTCATGTCTTTTTTCTAAGTTGGTAGTACTGATACAGACATATTTGTCAAATTTCACATCATATCAATATCAATAGCAATATCTTAATATGTTAATTACGCCTACTTTTGTACGACGCAAAATTGAATTCAGTAATTTTTACAATGAGTGATTTTATTGCGAAAAAAGTTGCATTACATTTTATTTACGAACCGGATTTCTACTGCGAAAATGTTTAGAATGTTACAGAAGTGGACTAGCTATATGTCGGGAAAAGTTCGTTATGAGTGGCATAAACAGTTCAAATAAAAGCCCAGACGACTATCAACTGCTACCGACCAAAGTCAAAAACTGTCGATTAACAATTAGGGATCTTACTAATGATGTTGGCATTTCAAGCGGAACAGTCAACCCTATTTTAAAAGATATTTTGTTGTCAAAAACACGTTTTTTTCGAAAACATATGGTCGCATTAAAATCTGTCACGACATGGTTTCTGACCACCAACACGTTTTGGAACTTATTACAACAGAAGATTGAATCTATGCTTAGAATCAGAAACAACCGATCAATTAGTCGACGCAAGTGAAGCAAGACCAAAAACATTGAGTCATATTGGTTTTATCGTCAAGGTTGTAGTTTTCTTCGATTATCTAATCGCAAAAAGAGTCTGGATTTAAGGGCAGCCCAGCTCGTGGTTTTCCCACCATGGTGATAAGCGAACTCACATAACATAGCCTCTATCTGAGTTTTTCGACAAAAATTCAACTAATGTCGCTCCACAACCGACATATTCGCCAGATTTACCTTCCCATGATTTATGAATGTTTTCTGAATTCAAAAGACTACTCCGAGGACACAGTTTTGAGTCGCTTGAGGTGATTCAAGGTGAATCGTAAGGCGCTCTAAAGACCAAATCGTAATGTGACCATCTAGAATGCTTCGAAGACTGGAAAAAACGTTGGCATACGTGTACTATGTTCGGAGCGAATATTTTGAAGGCGATGAAATAGATTTCGTTAAATAAATAACAATATTATAACAATTTATAACAATAACAATTTAATAACTGCATGACTTCGTATACCATTGTTACTAACTAGGATCGATATAACTTTTATTTTAATTTGTTTAATATTATTTTTTTCTTTTTGTAATTACGGCTGGGGAGCTAACGTTGGTGATAATATTAATTTATATATATAGGTATAAATATATATTTATACATCTATTTAAATAGATTTAAGAGAGTTATACATATAGATACTCAGGAATTTATTGCTGTGTAATACGCATTTTTGGCCTTAAAGGCTTTACTGTTTTTTTTTTTGAAAAAACAAAAATAAATAAAATAAATAAATATTTTGAAAAATAAAATATAAAAACTGGTCTTATTTTTTGGAGACAGTAATATGAGTGATTCTAATCAGTACAAAGGGAAAAACAAACTTATAATACTCCTCATTGTACGATGGTTGGCATAAAAATGTTGTAAGAAACCACTGTGCGTAACGTTATGATCTTCCCATTCCCTACCACTCTATGTTTAGAGGATCATCCCCATAAGGCGGAGGAAATATAATGTCGAATATATGTATGTTCAGTAAACGATTCTCATGTACTCGTATCTTCTCAATGTGTGGTTAGTGTCAGTGACAGACAATTGTTGCTGTTCCTTCTTTAACGCGTGCCGCTATAAATAAAAGGTGACAGTCTCTACGTTATTTTGAAGATAAGTTCCAACATCTGTTTAAAGTGTGAAGGAAAAAGGAAGCCATACGGTGTGATTGAACTCTATATTTGAATATTTACACGAATAGATGAAGTGAGTGATCCAAATATATGTAATATTGGGAGCAAGTAAAGTTCATTGGTTTCTTTATGGTGGGAATTCTATGTTCGTTTTTTATTTAATTTATTTTTAAACACTTATGGAGCTCGTTGATTGAGTTGGTATTGTCAAAATTATCAGTCACAAAGGTTTCTAGATATCGCTTAATAGAAAATTTAATTGCAGTGCTAAAAATCCTGCAGTTTGCAGACACTGTGTCGGAATGAGCCATTTCTCGATATAGCGTCAAACAATACTGAGCAAAAATGTCATGACAATTTGGCAGTATAATAGATTATTTTGTCATAAAAATTGCTCCTAAATGATTTATTTTATATACATATGACGTTTTCATTAAGAGACAAAAAATTGGTTATAACATCTAAATTTACAAATGTTTATGGAATATTTGTTTCAAACTATATGAAAAACTTAATTTTAATCAATTTCCTTCTTTTTAAATTGTCTTTAAAAAAACAATTTCGATTTTTTTTTTTTGAATTTCCGAAGGTTTATATTTTTTTTTTTTTTTTTTTTTTTTTATTATTATTCTTTATTTGCAATCTATTTTCATATAAACATTAAGCAAATTTTATAATAATATCAGATAAGTCACAGAGCTGTTAAATTCTACAAAACTTAACAGTAAGTCAATATGTTACAATTATAGTACAATATTTACATTAATATTAATTACAAAAATGGGAGGTCAAGGATGTGAGTTCTTTTTAGTCTACGTACTTCCTCGCTATCATTAAGCAGATTAATTGCCAAGATATTCGGATGAAAAGTAAGTCTATTCAGGTAGTTAGTACTATATCTAATAACTTCGCTTTTAATTTTTGGGACACCAAGATCATTGTGTATGTTATTGTTGTTGACAAACCATGGAGCATTGCTGATTAATCTTAGGGCCTTTGACTGGTACCTCTGAAGAATTTCAATATTTTAAGTACTGGCTGTTCCCCACAATTGTATGCCATAAGTCCACACTGGTTTTAGAATACATTTGTATAACAGTACCTTGTTCTCTAAACTGAGCTCAGATTTGCGACCCAGAAGCCAGGACATTTTCTTCGTTTTTATATTTAATTGTTCTCTTTTGTGTTGTATGTGTTTTTTCCAAGTCAGACGTCTGTCGATGTGAAGTCCAAGATATTTTACGGAGTTAGATGATGGAATATTAACTCCATTTAAGGTCACTGGTGGGCAGTCTTCTTTCCTTAAGGTATACGTTACATGGACTGATTTGTCAGTATTGACTTCTATATTCCACTTCTTAAACCAGGATTCGGTGGCTTCGAGTTGTCGTTGGAGTATGTTAGATGCTTCAGCAGGGGATGCATTTGTAGCTAATATTGCCGTGTCATCCGCATAAGTCGCTATCTCTACATTATATATATATTTATATATATATTTATATTTAAAATATCAACAATTTAAAAGTTTATTAACACCGAAATAAAAAGTAGGGTTGAGATGTTTTCACCCTCTTAGAAGTTCTTAGCTAAAAGGAAGTACTTGCTCAAATAGATGTCAGAAAATTCAGTAATACAAAATATGTCTTTTTTTGGAACGCGGACGGACCTACGTAATAAACACGATGTAACTGCATTGAAATATTTATTTTATATCTGATTAACTCGTTGCCCACTATATGTAAGAGGGGCGTATTCGCTTTACTATAGACGGTACTATCTTGGGTCGTCTTAACAAATTCGACAAATATTTTCCCAGGCAGAGGGTGGGAAAAAAAGTAAGAGATTAGAGATTTGGGATCGGATAACTTTATTTCAATAATCACTCTATTGAGCAGTGGGAACTTTGCTTGTTTTATGTCGAGTACTATGACGATGCCGTTAATAAATTTACTAGAAAAGTGTCTTCGTAGACAGTTTTCATATATAAAAGTGTCTTCGTAGATAGTTTTCATATATAAAAGTGCCTTTATAGACACTTTTTATATAGGAAGTTGTCTTCGTAGACGCCTTTCATATACAAGTGTCTTCATAGACACTTTTCATATAGAAAATTGTCTTCATAGATACTTTTATATAGAAAAGTGTCTTCATAGACATTTTTCACTGTCTTCATATATGTATACTTTTCATATAGAAAAGTGTCTTTATAGACACTTTTCATACAAAAAATGTCTTCATTGGCACTTTTCATATAGATAAGTGTCTTCATATAAATTTTTCATATAGAAAAGTGTCTTCATACAAATTTTCCATATAGAAAAGTGTCTTCATGCACACTTTTCATATGGAAAAATATCTTCGTGTACACTTTTCATATAGAAAAAAGTCTTCATAGACATGTTTCACATGGAAAGGTGCCTTCAAAGACACGTTTTATATAGAAAAGTGTCTTCATAGACGTTTTAATATAGAAAAGCATTTCGTAGACAAGTTTCATAGAGAAAAGTGCCTTCATACACACCTTTCGTATAGAAAAGTGTCTTCATATACACTTTTCATATAGAAAGGTGTCTTCATGAACACTTTTCACACAGAAAAGTGTCTTCATACACACTTTTCATACAGAAAAGTGTCCTTATAGACACGTTTTATACAAAAAGTTTCTTCATAGACATTTTTCATATGGAAAAGCACTTCTCATATAGAAAAGTATCTTCATAGACACTTTTCATATAGAAAAATTTAGTTTTAATTTTTCATAATATTTGCCAGCTGCAAACGAAAGACTTTCCTGTTATTTTCTATGTTAATTAATTTACGCTAATTAAGCGCAGTTCATCTATTACTGAAATATATTTTATTAGAATTTTCTTGGCTGTTTTTTACACAAAAGGAGTTTCTTGTGATATAAATTTAGCAAAATATATAGACAATATGATATATCTAAAAAAAACGTTTGAGAGTTATGAGCATCTAAAGTTTTACTTAGGAGTCATATACTGATCTCAAATTTTTTTCCTCTATACGACCAAGTATTCACATTTAAAGTTCGAAATTTGCTTGTGTATTAACATTGTATAAGTATAATAAATAAATCGATTTTTCTTAAAATTTACATACAAAAAACTGAATATCTTGAGATTATTTCTGCGAAATTTCACTTCAATATATTGCACAGTACGGGAATCTCAAGATTCTTAGCACAACGACACTACATATATTTGATCTATTGAATCTTATACAGGGTGGCCCATGGATCTTGCTACTGTCAACTGTTACTGAGGACCATTATTTAAAGATGTTGATGGAATATTTTACCCAGAACAGAGCCGAAGATGTATCCGTTTCAACAGCATTTAGTTACAGCAAGATGGAGCAACTGTACACATAGCCAGACTGGTTATGGCGGAGTTCCAACGAAAATTATCAAATTAATATCCAGACACTCACTTTAAGCTCGCCCCTAAGGTTACTTGATCTGACTGCAACAGACAAGAGGTGTACAAGCAAGAGGTGTACAAAACGGAACCCAGGAATTTGACTGAATTAAAGCAATTTATTAAATCAATAATTGAGGCGATCCCGTATTGAATAATTTTCTGATCAGTTGTCGCGTGGGTAAGTGGGTGTTTCCTAGGATGCTTTGTACCGCTTACCCCTAAAACGCAAAGCCTCTCTACCCGATCTTGTAATTAAGCAGGCAAAGGATAATGCTTTGCGTAAAAAACAAAGTAGTGTGACAGGTGGATTATGTCTTGGGATCCACCTATAATATGACATCAAACTGATCTTGGAACTCGTTTTTCGAAAACCAAGTAAAGGGGAGAGTTATAGTTTAACAAGACAATTGCACACCCTGGCAACAGGAGCGGACATATAGAAGCCGTCGAGAAATATCGGGAGATTTATTTTCTTCGTTTTAATAGTCGTACGACCAAGGAGTTCCTTTGTGGAGAGATATGGTTAATAGGCTAGAGGAGCATGGCATTAATTTGCTGTGTTGATATTTTCTCCTCGGACATTGAAAATCTATGCCATTGATAATGGATTACCAGTTCTATGCGAGGTATGATAAAGCAAAACTGGAGTAGCTTGTTTGCGAAACCCAGACCAGAGGGTTCTTCTCTTCTGGTAGCACGGGTGACCAGGGGCCCAAGGAACATTGTTCCTTCCTGGTCGATGGCGTTGGACCCCTTGTGGGAGCATCGTGCTGGCTGTGGTTGCCCAAACATGTGTTTTCAGTGCTTTTGCGTTACTTCAGGTTGCGTTGCTAAAGGAAGGCAGAAGCTTGGAAAACACTGTTCATGTCTATCCGAGGTCTTCCTGGATTACCTTAACTCCTAACATGGAGGTAGTTCACTTCATACCAAGTGGCTACAACGGTACTTTGGCCGATAGAGGAAGCGGGCCCTAAGGAAGTTTTTCCAAGGGGACCTACTTCTAATCTCAAAAGTAGTTCGACTAATCCTTTCGGGATTAGTTTGGGTACCCCAAAGGGGCGTTTGCTGTCGCAAGAAGAAAAGAATTATAACCAAGAAAAGAATTATAGAAAACAGCACCATATGTGATGGCACACCATGACTAAGGCCTCACGCGAGACTCGTGGAAATATACACAGTTGATTGATCAGTTGTCGCGTATGCGCGAATGAGCATGGAGATCATTTACGATCTGTCGTCCACAAAAACCAATTAGTTAAAAATAAGAATATAATATAAATTAAAATTACATTTTCTGTACAATAAAAAAAATAAATGAAATACGTTGATCAAAAAAAGTTATTTGAATTTCTTATTGTGGCCCAATTAATGCATCACCCTGTACATGCTGTTGTCAAATTGACAAAAAAAACATAGCTTCTAATGCAGTTTTTTTATATCATACCTATTATCGACGCCTTATTCTTTGTTTTCCAAATTATTTAGCGTACCAAGGGCGAGCAAGGACTTCCCTTCCTTTGCACTTAGGAAGCCCTGTATCGAGTCTCTAAAAGAATGCTAGGGGAATATATCTTTTTTTATTGTAAATTTATTGTATTAAACATACAAATTACGCCTTAGCGCCGCATGGCATTACAGGGGCTAGTTGCCAAAATAATTACATCAAAATTGTTTGCATAATAACTACCTATACAGTTTGAATACAAAATACAAACACATTTATGAAAAATCTAATTTCTTGGCATGTACTTCAATATTAGCTCAAAATTCATACCAGAAGCTCAGCGACATTTTGCAAAAAATACTCTTTCATTGACGATTTAAATAGTGATTTTTACTGTTGTGGTTAAATATTGTACTGACTACTACTAGAATGTACCAGAATACGCTGTTTTGTTGTTTCAGATTGTCATTATTTCTCGTATAAAGATATACTGAAGATATACTATTCAATCATTTGAAAACGTTAATTAGCAATTGTACTTTATAACAGCCATATCTGTGGTCACAACCCATAACAGCCTAAGTCTGTTTTTCAATATTTTCAGTACAGGAGTTTAAAGTTTTGAATCTTCACTGAAAATCAGGAGAAGGTGTTTTTTTGAAAACTTTGCTACAGATTCCAAGGAAACGAATTTCTTTACTTAGTTGTTAACAAAAAAATAGTTTTTTATTCTCGTAGTCAAAAGATATTATCGAAAACGACACTTAGGCTCTTATGAGTTGTTGAACGAAAGAAAGTCAAAAAGTTTAAGTTGAGTTAGACTATTATTCCAGATTAAATAAAAACCTTTAAGTTTGGAGAAAGACCTTAACTCAATTTATGTTTATCAAAAAACGAAATTGTAATTCGGAATAAGAGCTTAACTCAAGTTATGAAAATAAAATTGTTTCTTTATTTTTTTGGATTAACGACTTAAGTTGATTTAGGCAATGATGAAAAAATAATGTTTATATTTCTTGTAATCCTAAATTGACTTAGGCAGTTATGCCAAAACAGTCATTTAGAAAAATAAGTTAAGCTATTAGGTTTTTTAGGATTAAAATGCATTCCTAGAAGAGATACAAACATGAAAAATTTAGAGCAAATAAATTTAGATACGCTGAATACGATGGTGCTAATAACTCAATTGTGTCCTAACTCGAGTTAGGCTGTTACGGGTTGTGACCACAAATATATGTATACTGTCAAAACTGTTAGAAAAGCATCTCTATACAAAGCGTACAATACGAAATTGGAAAGTTCGCTATAGCTTTTAGTGCTTCATACTGTTGCCGTTGGAGTGATTTTAATTTAGAACTCTTTATAACCATACATAATGGCTAAATAGTTATAATGACTTTGAACTATAGCTTGAAATATTACAAATTTGGTATTTCGATCAAAATTATTTTTAAATTTATACAATAAACCTATGGCAGGTGATACTGTAGACTTCAGAAACTCTACATATACCTATATATGCAGTGTCCAAGAAAAATTACTTTAAAAATATAATCCCAAATACAGGGTGGGCCATAAGGGTGTTGGCGGTTTAAATATTCAATTAAAAAAAACTACGAAACATAAAAAAAATATATTTGTATTTTTAAAAAGTAAAAGCATGGGAATTTTTAAGACTTAAAAATAATGTTGTCCAAATGGCTTCCCTCGGCTGCTTGACACTCTTGGAACCGAAGTCGCAAATTTTGGAAAACTCGTTGAAAAGTTGTTCTCGGTATTTTGTTACTTTCCTGAATAATGTTCCTCTTCAACTGCTCTAAATTGGTCGGATTATTCTCGTAGACTACCGATTTGAGGTAGCCCCATAGAAAATAATCGCATGGAGAGAGATCGGGGCTACGTGGGGGCCTTTCAATATCCCCCCTTTTCGAAATGAGTTTTCCAGGAAAAACATTTTTCAGCAGCTCTATGGATACCCTAGCCGTATGACATGTGGCCCCATCCTGTTGAAACCACATCCTCGGGGTATTGCCTTGAAGTTCTTGCAAAGCTGGCACCAAAAAGCCTGCTAGCATGTTACAATAATTGTTCGCTCTAACCGTCATCGCGTGCCCTCTTTCGTCCTCAAAAAAGTATGGTCCAATAATACCGGTTGACGTTATCCCAGCCCACACGACAAGCTTAGGGCTGTGAAGTGGACGTTCGTGCAAGTGTTGGGGATTAGTCTCGGACCAGAACCGACAATTTTGCTTGTTCACATGGCCATTAAGGTGAAAATTGGCCTCATCACTAAAAATCACGTTGTTGAAATTGTTGAACCGCTCTAGCATCAAATCGACAAAGTTAAGCCGGTTATTGGCATCATCGGGTTTTAATTCTTGGACTATCTGAATCTTATAATCTTTCAAATGCAAATCACGTTTCAAAATTCGTCGTAAAGTTATACTTTTGACATCCAAAGACTGACTTCTCTTACGTGTTGACTGTTGCGGATTTCGCTGAACTGAAACACGAACACGCTCCACAATGTCGGCTGATCTTGCAGAAACTGGGCGACCACCATTCTGATCCATTTTCGTATCACATTGGTGCTTGCAACTTCACTTAAATCGTGTAAACCGAGTTCATGCCGATACAAACGTCGTGCAGTAATCACTGATTTATTGTTTTCGTAATACGCTTGGACACAAAATGCACGCTGCACTGCCGTGTACGGCTCCATGGCGACTAAATTTCCAGGAAGCGGCGTCACCCCGCGCCGTGCGTTACCGAGAAATTGAAGAATTAAATCGCCAACACTCATATGGCCCACCCTGTATTTGACAGAATTAACTTCTGGAATTTCTTCCCTGTCTACGTATATACCAAAGTTGTCGTTGAACCGACAATATGACCTAAATCTTACCAATTTCGTTTTATTTGGATTAAGGAAAAGTTTATTAATATGCAAATACTTTATTAATAGACTTACTCCTCGTTCTATGTAAGGCTTCACAGTCATTTTATATTTGCATGGATAAAAAATAGCAACATCATCAGCGTACATATATTTTCCAAATCATTTATATAAAGAGAAAATAACTAGGGGCCCAATACACTTCTCTGGGGGACTCCACACTCCACTAGTTTCAAAGTACTTTTACTCTTAACAATTTGTACAAATTGTAGCCGCTTTATTCTTTATTCCCCAAATAAAAACATTGTCCTACTTTAATAGTAAATCCTTTTTCGTTTTTTTGATTAGTTACAACAAAAATACCGTTCAAAATACCGGGTTTGCCAACATACAGTGTTACTATTATAACAACGTTCCCATTTCTCCCATACCATGTTATTTATGTAATTTTTTAAAACATAAACCCTTAACGCTAAAAAATTATAGTGTACGCATGCCAAAAACGGACCAAAAAAAATTGTATTACTTATCACTTTTGTTGAAATTTTGATTCTCATCATTCGAATTTTCATTTCCCTCATCATAAATGGAATGATCAGGTGATGGCTCATTAAAATCAATATCGTCGTTATCGTTATCGTCCTTTACGTACCCTGGTGATGGTGACTTGAATTTGCTGTTATCCGAACTTTCGATCGATTCAGCCAAAGATGAATTCGAAGACTTGTAACTCATGGATGACTTGTTGAATTTATCACGTTTAAAACTATTATCCTTCAGATCAGGCGGAGTGACATTATGGCAACTGCTAGTCGTAGAAACCTCACTCGATATGGAATATCTTCGTCTTCGCTCCAATTCCCGTTCAGAATTTAAATACGTTTTAGGTGGCAAATCGGGCGCTTTGCGTGTCACTTGAACGGGTGAAGCATGTGGTGTCTTATTAATCGCGCCCGTAGCACTATCCATAACGGACTGCAGCTTTGGTCCCGCTGGTGTAATAGTGGTGTTCTCATAATTTTGCGCTGCATTATTTTGTGGTTTACGCGGCCGGGGAGCTGGTCTAGGTGTGGAGTAAATGGGTACATTTTCATTGGCATTTGGTCCGTATAAATCATTCGTTTCGGTGAGGATCGATTTTTGCGTAGACAGCGCTGTGTCTACCTCATCTGGTAGTGTGGGATACAATAGGAAAACTTTATTGTTTGGCACCTTTTCACTGCTGGTCGAATTGTTTTGTAGATTCTCCGAGTTAATGTTAAGATTCTTATTTATTAGCTCTACTGCAACATTTTCATATTCGGATTTACGTAATTCAGGATACAAACGCCGTGGAGCCGGCACAGGACGTAATGTTTGCTCATTGTCCATGGCCAGGTGACTGAAATGATAACAAAAAACACACATTTAAAATAAGTATTAGAATGATTTTTGAACGTAATTATTAAAGAGCAATGAAAAATAAGCGCTATATGTTGCAAAATAGAGTTTGTAAACAGGTAACAGCTCAGGGAGTTTTCTGCGATGGCGGGAGACATATGAGATGTACAAATAGTTTTCTATTTGACAGACTTATTTTGTAAGTACTGTAATAAGAAGAGTCACATTGATTTCAGTCACGTCCTAGATCGGGCGTTTTTGATTTTTTGCAACAAATTGTCACCAAAGTATAAATCTGGACTCTTCTTGCAGATCAACACTAGGTATCGAACTATTAGAGCAAAGAAGACCATCTTCCACATAATCCCAATATGGCAACGTTTGGTAATAGTTATTTCTCAAATTAATAATAAGTTACAATTAAATAACAAAAATCCTTATTCAAATGTTTAGACATCGAATTGTCGAATATTAGAATTAGCAGTGAGGTGCCACATAAAGCATACTTTAGAAAACGTTCGCATTTTTCATCAAATACAAAAATGAAATTTCGATTAATTTTGTATTATTTCAAATAACAAAAACCAAAGAATAGCATATCCGTTGTAGAGATTAAAAAATCCGAAAATGCTAAATACTGAACTTTTCTGTACAGGACATACCATAATTAGGGTATGCAATTTCCTAGACTTATCTTCCAGGATAATGGAAATTTTCAAATACTGTTGTTTTCAAAAAGTATGACCAGTTTTCAATTTAAATTATGTGGGTATAACGAGTCTTAGAAATATGTTTTTCTAAGTTGGTAGCACTGTGGGAAACACCTTTGCCAGATTTATGGTCATAAACATCATCAGTAGGGTTGTTAACTTTGACGATTTTTCGTCATTTTGACGATTTTACCATCTGATTTTAAAATTTTGACGGTTAACAATTTTATCTATTAAAGTATTATTTTTTTTTTTTTGTTTTTGGAATTTATTTACCGAAATTCTGGAATTCCCTCAAGTAAGTTGAAATCTTGTTAATGAACAAATTATTCGATTTTCACTGAAAAACGCAATACTTTATTACTAAAACCGGAGTATTTCTAATTTAACTTTTGCATTTTCATTTCATTTATTTAAGTCTATGGACATATAAATAATTACAGACTAAGAATTGACATAACATATTTCGAGACAATTATGTAAATATGTAAATTATTTTATTTTAAATATCTTAAAAGGAACAGCTTAAAGTTATTTATAGATAGTTATATATAAGTGTTGAATTGGGTGTTCATTTCTTGCAATCCCAATTATGTTATTGAATTTAATAAATTCGCTATCCAAAGCGCTAGGCTGGACATAATTTAATAAATATATAATGATATCTAAGTGATATCGGCGGAACATAAAACGGTATAAGCGACAATAATTCAGAACAATCAATTATACCAGCTATGATATCGAATACAAATAACAAGGTATGATAAATACGACGATATTGCAATGGCTGTAAGCCCAGTAACCAGCATCTGAAAATATAAAAAGGCACAAAATCACAAAAGTTAATTGAGGAGAGAGCAAATTTTAGAAAGACCCGCTGAATTCTTTTTATGCATGATATGTTGACTTGTCAAAGGGGACTTCAAACAATAGAGGCATATTCCAACTTTGAGGAGTCTGTAATCACCAATTTTGAAATTGGATTACGAGACCTTGAAAATGAAATATGGACACATTTTGATAGATTTAATGACAGTTTGTTAAGGGAACACCAATCAAGAAGATTATCTAATACATTCTGAAGATCTCGGGCTTCAGAAATAAAGGGTAGCGCATAAGTAACGTTAACGACGACTATATTGAATGCGTTCTTGTGCATCATTTGGTTTTAACACTTGAACCAATTACATCTTATATGGGAAAAGATGTAACATATGTAAAATTCTTTGCAAATACCGCCCAGACATCTCTAACTGTTGAGAACGTCGCCTGGTGGAAGTTTCGGGGTTTTCCTCAATACTTGCTTGCACTCGAACAATAGTCACTTCATTTCGAAGTGCACGAGGTCTTCCAGCACGCAAAAGATCACAGACAGTCTCTTGTTGCCCAAAACGCTGAACCAATCGGTAAATTGTTGGAGCGCTTGAAAGAAATTTCGATATGCTCTGAATAATCGAATACTGACTTTCAAAGTAAAATTGAACAACTTTGGTTCTTTGTTCTATACTGAGCCTTTTCATCATAAATTTCCCAAGTATTATTTAGTTAATTCTGTAAAGAGACGAAAAAAAGACTTAAACAAAAATTGTATTCACTGATCAAATCTTAACGTTACTTATGTTTAATAGCATCTTACGGTGTTGCAACATAGTCATACGTCCCGGACCGTCACGGTTTTGATGCCGGGATCTACAATTCTTGGAACTTGACACTTTTGACATGAGTTCTGGAGTAGTTGATCAACTAAAATATGTGTTAACGTTTGTTGATTCCCCAAAATGTATCTTTGGACAGCAACCGTCACGCCAGCTGCACGCGAATTGCATGTCGTTTGCAACGACTTTGAGTGAGTATAAATCTATGTCAACAAACTATGCAGGAGTTTTTCTTCGATTTTTTTTCATGCCAAGTTTTCTTTCACATCCACTAGCAATAAGTTGCGGTGTTCTGCTTATTTTTTAAAAGCAAACGGAGTAACTAACTTCATTTTACAATGTCTTTTCTGTATCAAATATGAGGTTCCTGACTCCACCATTACTCATGGAAAAAGACAAATACCCCCCTTGCAGTCGGCCATTTTTTGTTCTGGCTAGAATAATTCGTTTCGTCAAGCTGGCTATATATATAAAAAATGCCGTATAAAACAAAAGATTTTTATTTATGGACTAGCTGACCCGGCAAACGTTGTTTTGCCTTCAAAATGTTAATGTGGTAAAAAAAATTAATTGCAAAAATCTCATCTCCAACGCCATCTATCACTTCAAATAAAACCTTTTAAACCTTCCGGAATACTCTACCAATAATTTAAGACCAAAATGAGCCAAATCGATCCAACCGTTCTCGAGCTTTAGCGAGACTAACGCACAGCAATTGATTTTTATATATATAGACTAGCTGACCCGGCAAACGTGGTTTTGCCTTCAAAATGAATTGCAAAAATCTCATCTCCAACGCCATCTATCACTTCAAATAATACCTTTTAAACCTTCCGGAATACTCTACCAATAATTTAAGACCAAAATGAGCCAAATCGGACCAACCGTTCTCGAGCTTTAGCGAGACTAACGCACAGCAATTAATTTTTATATATATAGAAGATAGAAGATATATAGAAGATTCCAAAAATAGAAGTCTTTCGTCGACTTTTTTATTTTATTGAACAAATATAAAATCTCATACTGATAGATTTTAAGGATAAACGTCTTTCGAAAACTCACTCATTAATTCGAATTCCAAAAATTCATCTATGACCATTCTTTGGAGGCTGAAAATCATAAAAATAAAAAAAAAAAAAAAAATCATATGTTTGGATAGGTACAAAAGCACAAATCAAAAATACTTTATATAAGTAACTATTAGCATAAAAAAACAAAAAATAAATTTTGGAAAAATTTTGCAAAATTAGAGAGATGAGAGCTTAGCCAATGTTTTGGTGCACTTAAGTATTTCTAGCATATTTTTTTCACTAAAATTTTTTTAAGTCAAAATTCCATAATTAACAGTTTTTTTTCGGTCCCCGATTTATACACTTTGAGATGTGCTACCACAAATTTGTATAATTTTGTTTGGTCATGGAATTGAAAAAAAAAAACAAGAATGTTGGTATTCTTTGTACAGGGTGTCCGTCGGGAAGGTATACTACTTTGTTTGTTTATAATTTTTGATTAAATGAAAGAGAATGGATCTTATATTGATAAATGTTTTATTTAATATGGGCAACTATATATGAAATACAATATCGGATAAATGTCCGCCTCTGTTAGCCTTATCAATGCGAGCCCTTTTGAGCATATTTTTCATTACATTCTCACACATTTCATGCGGTATTTAATTAATTTCATCACGAATATTTTGTTTGAGTTGCTTAAGCGTTTCTGGCTTCTTTGCATAAACCTTGCTTTGCAGATATCCCCACAAAAAGAAGTCCGAAGCAGTCAAATCAGGCGACCATGGAGGCCAATCAATATCAGCATTTCTTGAAATAACTTGTTGTGGAAAGAGGTGTCGTAGTAATTCCATTGTAATCCTGGCTGTATGTGATGTGGCACCGTCTTGTTGATACCACATGTTAATCAAGCATAAAGCATGTAGTTGGGGCGTTAAAAAGTTTTCAATTACGATATCGCTCTCCATTACAGTTACTATTATGCCGTTTTCAGTTATAAAGAAGTAAGGTCCTGATTCTTCCTGACCAAATTGCACACCAGACTGTCACTTTTAATGGATGCTGAGATGGCTGATGAATAATTGGAGGGCTTTCCATTGCCCAGAACCGACTATTCTGTTTATTCACATATCCAATCAAATGAAAATGTGCCTCGTCACTCATTATGATTTTTTCATGAAAATCGAGGTTGTCATGGGCGAGCTGTATCATCCTACTGACATATGTACGGCGGCGTAAATGGTCTTGTGGAAGAAGCTCTTGTGCCAACTGAATCTTAAATGGAAACAAATGCAGATCTTTGTGCAAAATTGTGACCAAAGTTGTTCTTTGAAGACCAAGCTCCTGAGCATGGCATCGAATTGAAGTTAATGGATTGTTTTGAACACTGTCTTGAGCAGCAGTAATGTTTTCAGCCGATCTTGCAGTACGTTGTGGTCTATGGTTGGCCCTATCTGCTGCAGACCCTCCTTCTTCGAAATCATTCACTACACGATAAATAGTGCGTCTTGTTGGCACGTTGTTTCTCCCAAAAATTTAACGTAACTTTCTCATCGTCACAGTAATCGATGATTGATTTTGATAAAATGTTTTAACGATTAAAACACGTTGGTTTATCTAATATTTTCCCATAATAAATTTGGCTCGTCTCTACTTCACAACTGCCAAATATGAATTGTCAAGACAAATGTTTACCAAAATGGCGGTAAAACAAAGTAGTATACTTTCCCATCGGATACAATGTAGTTAATTTAATCAATTTTTTTCCCAATATTGCGATTGACTCCGTCAATTATACCTGAAGATAATTGATGGAGCCAATGAAAACACAAGGTTCTCTGTATTATTTGTAGATATTTTATTTTATATTTTTTCCAATATTTCGATTGACTCTGTCAATCATACCACTAAAGATTTGATTGAAGTCGCAAAAGGAGTTAAAGTCGATTTCCAGTCAATGGAGTTAAAAAAATTTACACCGAGATTCCCGAAAACTGAAAACGTTAGTTTATGTCAGGGCCTGTTTAGATGTTTGAGATAAGATAGCAGATAATAAAGTAAAAAATTAAAAAAACATGATCTCATGCACCTCATGAGTGTGCTATGAAAGAGAGTTTCTCATGTTCATTGAGCTTATACGCATCCTATTTTAAGGTTCACTGGAAAGGACCTACTATTTTACATCGATTTCGAACGAAGCTTTTAGTAGACTTGTCGACTACTTAAAGAAAGAAAGAGGGATGCATTGAGGCTGGAATCCACGATAGTTTCCTATTATTAGGAGAGTTCCACAACTCTAATCTAATGAACGGCCCCAGATTTGACGATATATTGTGACGATATATATGACTTTTTTTCTTCAAAATAAAGATTCTGTCATAAATTTTAAAATTGGTATGTCTAATGACAACGCATATTTAATGGCCGATAAATAGCACGTAATATACACATATTATATTTGCAATTCTTCGGTATTAGGCTCATTATATTATATCTTCTACCATAACCTGTTGCAGCTCAATAGAGATGAATTTTTAAAATAATTTATCAAACTAAAAACGGATTTTCCAAGTATTTTCTAAAAATCACATTGCAGTGATCGAAACAGAGATTTATTCAGTTTAAACGGCCGTTTATGTCACATAAAACTTTTAAATGAGTCGTTTGTAAAATATGTTGACGTGTTATTACAAAATTGGACATCAATACAACAACCATGAAATATTAGCAACTTTGAATCAGAATCACATTTTTTCTTTGTGTAAAGATGGAGAGTTTTGGGCCGAATTAGCTTCATATGCATGAACTTTGAATTTACTGCGGAAGATCGAAAGTATACAAAGACGTGGAATTGGATTCAAACGGAAAAAGAACTTGCTATTACGTTAATAATGACTGTATATACATTTCACATCGGATAAAATCGTTGAGAATTAATCAAAATTAAGAAAATTAGGTTCCATATAATCTGATGCCTAAAAATGTGTAACGTCAATTTTGCACATGTAAAATGCTGCTGGCCAGGCATAAACGAAAGAGTTCTCTTTTGCATCATATAATGAATAATGGATCCACTATGATAATCTTAAGAAGAGAAAATCATAGTGACCACGTGTCAATGCTTCAACACCAACAGCTAAGCCGAATATTCATGGAAACATCAACATCTAAGCCGAATATTCGTGGAAAAATACTTATTTTGTGTATTTGGTGAAATATACAGGGTGGCGCAATAGAACGTGCATATTTAAAAAATAGATAGAAAACTAAATACAAAAAGTATGGTTAAAATAAATCTAAGGCATTGTAGAGTAATAAATGGAGTTAATTTTTTAAAAATAACATCATCTAAATGGTGACCCTCTCTACGACGGCACTCCTCTAACCGCAAACGAAAATTATTGAAAACTTTCTTCAGTAATACTGGTGTAATGGCTGCCATTTCACCACGGATATTCTCCTTGAGCTGAACGATGTTTCTTGGATTATTATTGTAGACTTTGTGTTTGAGGTATCCCCACAAAAAAAAGTCAAGAGGCGTCAAGTCTGGACTATGTGGGGGCCATGGGATATCACCTCTTTTCGAAATCAGTCTGCCAGGGAACATCTGCTTCACCACCGCCATGGAGTCATTTGATGTGTGACAGGTAGCTCCATCTTGTTGGAACCAAGTTCTGGAATTCACTATTCTTGAACTTTCAATTTCTGGAGCCAAAAATCCGTCCAACATCTCAACATAGCGTTCCGTATTAACCGTGACGTTTTGGCCCCGCGCATTTTCGAAGAAAAAAGGACCTCTGCCAGAGATTGCTGTCCATACAGTCATTTTATAACTATGCAATGGTTTCTGGTGTTTGATTTTGGGATTTTCACTGTTCCAGTAACAACAATTTTGACGGTTTACGAACCCATTCATAATTAAATGAGCCTCGTCAGAGAAAAGGATATTGTCAAAATTGGAAAATCGATTAAGCATTTCATTAGCAAATGCGAGCCTTGCTATGAAGTCAGACTCTTTCAATTTTTGTGTTAATTGCAGCTTATATGGATGCAGTTTAAGATCCAATGTTAAAATTCGTTGCAAACTTCGGCGACATTTGTGGATTTCCTCGTACCGACTCCATAACACACTTAACATTGTCTTCTGTCCTAGATGTTCTTGGGCGACCATTTGCTCGTGGTTTAAATGTTGAACCGGTCTCTTCAAAACGCTTTACCCATATTTTAATTAAATTAGCACTCGAAGCTTCACTAATTCGCCGTAGTCCATATTCAGCACAATATAGTCGCCTAGTAGCAATATATGAACGAGAGTTCTCGTAAAATGCGCGCACGCAAAATGCGCGACGCTTTCCGTTGAAGTGATTCATAGCGACTAAAACTCCATGAGCCCGCCAACCCAACGATGTAGGCGCCCCCCGGCCCGCGCCTTTTCTACCCCGCAAAAAAAGATGATGCAATATGCACGTTCTATTGCGCCACCCTGTACTTGGTTTCATTTCTTATGAGTTCTTTTGCCAAACACAATTGACAAAGTTGAGCCAAATGCTAGAGGTAAAACGATCCCAGTTAATCGTTACAAATTGGATTTTGTATCTGTTACAAATTTTGTGATATCGCATCCAATTTCCATTAATGGGACATGGCAGTGCTGCTCACATTCGGTGAGTTTACACACATTCACTTTTTAGACTTGCCGACTGGTGATTCCGAAAACTCTGAATGTCAGATTGAGGAAGCTTGTAGTAGATTTGTGGTATTGTGTTTTTCATAATAATGGTTCGATTTTCTTCAGTATTTTGTGCAAACTTTACCAAATAAAAAAAATAGAGAAGAAACCCAATTTAACCAATTTTTTTTTTGGTCGAACAACCTGAACCCAGACTTTCGGGGAAAGTGACTCTTCCGAATAACCTGTTTTCGAAAGAGTCGAATATTTAAACACTCTAGCGATATATAAAGGTAGGAGAAAACTCCTCAACTATGACCAGTTGTATTAGGTGATAGTAAATAAAACGATTGACCACATTTTATCTAAATTACGCATAACTATCTTAAATTATGGGTGAAATTGTTCTTTTGTATAGAAAGACACGAGCTAGCCTAGTTACAGTCCCAG
>JAHXMU010036394.1:0-50590 GCA_019455685.1 Philornis downsi
CCAGCATCAGCAGCCAGTCTAGGAAATGCATTAACGTCATCATCGTCAAAACCGTCATCATCGCCCCAACCATTAGCAAATCCCACAGTTACGACTGCCAAACCAACTGAACGACCGCTTAGTCAACATTCGCAATCGGAACTAAACGAAGCAACAAGTCATAGCATTGCTGCAGTGAAAGCTGCACTCAATGAGGCTAAATCGAAATTTTTTGGCTTAAACGGTTATACACCGCACCAACAGCAGTCAGAAACACCATACGATCTTCACGAATCTCAGCGACAACATCTATTGCCAACCACAAATGAACAAAACCCAACAATACAGCAACTGCAACCACAGCAAGTACAAAAACCACAACCGAAGTATCAAAATATACCCGAAAATAGCGCAATATTCCGTAATCAAGCTCCAGAGTTACCACCAAAGCCACTCGAATATCAAAATTTGAATAAACAGCCATCACCACCGCAACAGCAGCAGCAGCAACAGCAACAACGACAACAACAACCGGCGACAAACGCAGCTGCTTCCCCTAACGCCAGCACCACCAACACTGTCGTCCCAGCAACCAACAGTCCCATGGACCATCAGCGGCAGACGCAGCCGCCTAAAAAAATGTCTCCTGGTGCAACATACAATCAGATATCATTGAACGACATCGATGGTCCACCACGTTCACAGGTAAGTTGATCATTACATGCAGTGAGTGGTCGATTTGCGCAACTCATCGCAATGGATTAGAGGGAGAGCGTAATAATAATTGCACTAGTTTCGCAAAATCTGTTGATCTGAAAATTACACTATACAAAAAAATTGTTCGAATAAGTTTACTTTTGAGGCAAATCATGCTTCGAATCCAAGTTTTCTAGAAGCCAGTTTCCAGTTTATTCGAAAAATTAGTTTTTTATTTTTTAAAAAAAGATGACAATCTTCTTGTACTAAATAAAAAAAACTTCGGCTGCTTAACAGCTGAAATGTTTTATTTTCTGGTGTATTTGAAAAACCATGCCCTCAATTGGAGCTGTAATTTTAAAAAGTTTGTGAACTGTTATAGGTTTCTTCCCATATCTAGCAATTGCAAACGTTTATTACACCTAACTAACGAATAAATTAAAAAAAAAAAAAAAAAAACTTGGAAATATGTCATAAAATACCATTTTCAAGTCATGAGTTCAGTTTTACGCAAAGAAAAGGAAAGGTTTTACGCAATTTAAAAATTAGTCCATCTATAATTGTGATATATTTTTATATCTTCACCCGGGGAAGAAGTTATATATCGTATATCAATTGATATGACGAAAATGTAATACTCAGAACGAAGCTTTTAAAGTACTAGATATATTTTGACCAAATACGTTTCATGACTGTTTAGGCCGATTGAGAGACCTCCATCTGCCTGACCGGCTGGCTGGCTGGTGGTCACAAATATTTACTAAACTGGTCAAAACTTGGCGCATCCTAATATTTTGCCAGATTGTAGCTGAGGATTGTTAATGGGTTATATCAATCCACCTCTTCTGATACTCCTATAAAAATTGATCGAATTTCAGAAATTCAGATTTATCTCTGTAAATCCACATTCGTAAACTAGATTAATTTTAGTATTTGTCCATTACATTGTTTACAATGCTTGGTAGACTTTGATAAAACTACCATACCGACCAACTACCCATACCCTTCTGGTCCCATAAAAATGACTCATTCAGCCAATATATTCCTAGATTTATATCTCTTGCATGGTTACACCCAATCTTGTCAAACTTGTCAAACAAACAAAAGTGAAGTCCCACAATGAAAATAAACAACCAGTAACCACGCCCCTTCTGGTACCTCCCATACAAATAGTCGATTTAACCCATATGTTCTTATTTCTAATTACATTACTTTCAATTAGTTGTACCAAATTCTGCCAAATTTTGCGCACATCGTGACTTTGGTAAACTGAGTTGCCATGCCTATTCTCCCATACAAATTGACTTATTTATCGAAATTTAATTTTTCGCTTTAGTCCCTTATTTATAACGTAAAGTTAATTTAATCCTTGTCAATAATACTGCATTAAATTAGATGGGCAACGAAGTTCTCGCTGTTTTTTTTTTTTTTTATAAAAATGCAACTTTATTATGAAAACATGTTTACAAATGATTCGTTGAAAGTATTGCCCATCGCCAGCTACTACTTTCCCCCATCTTCATCTTTTGAGGTTATCCACGAATCTAGCCATTCCTTGATGTCGTCATTTGAGTGGAACTGCTGGTCATCCAGACCGATCCCCAGTGATGGTTTCGCTTAGTTTTAACAGCTTGTAATAAACAACACCGACCTGGTCCCACCAAATATAGAGCACAATTTTCGCAGCGTGAATATTGGGCCGAGGCGATGACATAGACGCATGTCTGGGCAGCCCCCATGACTTTCTTTTCTTTGGATTGCTGTAATGAACCCATATTTCAACACCCGTTACAATACGATGAAGAAATCCCTTCCTTTTTGTCGCTGAAGCAGTTGTTTACAGACAAAAAACGACGCTCAACGTCCTTTGGTTTCGACTCATACGAAACCCAAATTCCTTGCTTTTGAATCATTCCCAAACGCATTCAATCTCTCGGAAATTTCTTGGCGGATGCCCCCTAATACTGAAGTAAGCTCTACCTGCGTTTAACACGGATTCCCGTCAAGCAGTGCCATCTATTCAGGGTCTTTGAAGATTTTTCGTCTTTCTTTACGCGAACGGTCGTCAACATCAAAATCACCGTCTTTAAAGCGACGGAACCAATCTCGACACGATGTTTGACTTAAAGCAGGATCTTCGTAAACGTTTTGAAATTCTCGATGAGCTTCAGCCGTTGTTTTCTTCAATTGAAGGGAGGAAATCAATACTTCCCGCATATGACGATTAATTGCCACAAAATCATACATATTCACACAACCACTATTGTGTCAAGGCTGTATGTTTACCATATGCCTAAGCTTGGCTCATGACGTTTAGGAGGTTATGGCATAATCGATTAGCACTTACAGCTGGCGCCATCTATTGGCAAACAGCGGGAACTTGGTTGCACAACTAATAATACTGTGTAAAATATAGAAAAATAGACGGAATAACAACGCCCATTGTGGTAATTTCCATACAATTAACTCATATATTCCTAGGCTTTCATATATTCTTCCATTCAATTGCGCTGTATTAAGTATAATTGACCACATATCGAGCATTTTGTACCACTACTTAGAATACCACACATAAAATTGATGACTTAGCAAACATTTCTGATCTCTCTACGTTTTCCAAACGGAGAACTTCAAAAAGATAATATTTCGCTCTTTAATTGCGCTTTACCTCAAAGTATTTTTTGATAAGAACCTGCAAATTAACCTCAACAACCCAAAAAAAAAAGATTGGGAGAAAATATATGTAAGTCTACTTGACTGACTGAAATTCCTATGCTGGTTTTACAAAATATCAGCCTTCTAGCTCCAGCTATTCCGCATCTATCGCGCTTTCAATAAGCCCTTGAGCTTATTCTGATTTTTAAGTTAATCAATAATATATAACAAAAAAGGGATGGTAGTGGAGGATATATTAAAGTATGCTAAGGTTTTTATTCCATCTGAAATGGCTAGAAATGCTCATCTAAGACCACATAAAGTAAACATCTGCCCATTTAAGTCCTTCTGTCCTTTTCCGTTTCTGATGGGAGTACGTTAGAATTCGAACTGCTTCAGTCAGACGGCTTAAATTTAGCACAAAGATATACCCAATAAGTGAGTCAGAACAAGAACAAGCGGCCAAAAACGGTCCAGAAGAGGAAAAAATTGTTCACACTCATACTGATCCCTACTCTAGTAATGGACATTTTTCAGTCTTTTTCAAACAGTTTCGCAAAGTGGGTTGCTGAAAAACGCCAGGAAACACGAATTTTCATAGAAATGGCCTAAGTCGACATGCTATAAGTGAGAAGAGGACATTTTTATTACACCGACCTATCAGTACTTCATCCACTACTTTATATCCCGCAAGCAGTAAAATTGACCCAATACGAAAAAGTTTTCATTTGGAGAACAATCCCAATCCTTGCATAAAGAGATTCGTCGATATACGGTGGAAATTGATATTTACGGATATTTAAAAGAACCACTTTCATTGTCTCTGTGATTGATATGACGAGCTACGTCATCACTTATGTTGCAATGCATAAATACATCCTCCATGAACTTGTGGACTGCAGTCCATGATAGTAAAAATATAAGTTTCGGCCGTCAAAACCGACATGTCAAAATTCACTCATCCCTATTGGAAAACTCTCTTTACCATCTCCGTACAACATACCTCAAAACCTGACTGAATACTTAAAATGTTTATAAGTTCAGCAATACATCTCCTTAATTTTTATGACAATAATGTCGATTGTATGAGATCGTTTAACGTGGTTATCGACAGAGTTAAGCCATTCATCAAATGGGCATTTATCTCTACATTACTACCGGAAGTAAGTTGGATACAATGTCATTCTCTTAGATAAGTTAGTCATTACTGCTAAAAATAGTTGTACATTCAACTGTTACAAAGCCATACATTAATATATTTATAATTTATCTTCACATATTTTTGTACAAATCACTCGAATGCGCGAGATTGCGCAATAACTTCAAACATTAAATGTATTTATAAATTCTCTAGTGGTATTTCATATTGGTGGATATTTGAGTTGAGGAAACCATTTTATTGTGTATTAGGGATTACAAGCAACTTAACTAACAACTACATAGTTCAACCCATAGAAACCACATTGAATTATTAAATAATTCTAGAATCAAATGAAAACACGTATTTCGTTAGAAATGTTAATGAGTCACAATGACTGCTTAAACTTTATGTTTAAAGAGCGGTTAAAATGAATATTTTGCCAAGATCTCAAATCTTTGTCATAGAAAATGAGAGACGATCGTTGCATAGCTATGAACAGTAACCTGACTTGTCATTCATTATTTGGAATAGAATGACTTTTTATGCCTTGCAAAGTTTTCTTATTTCGGTGTTAGTACGAACACAGGCATTTTTACCGATGGAAGAATACGATTTTATACTTTGTGAATAACCAAAATATGCAATGCTCACTTTATGATTCAAATAAAGGTTTAACAATGTTCACCTTTCACACAGTAATAACTCTGTATCTTCAAATTTCAAGGGTTAACAAAAAAACATTTACTTACTTCTCCGTAGATCATCATTCTGTTTGTAACGTCCTTTTTTTGTTTCATAAGCGGTTGAAGAACATAGCCGCCACAAAGTAAATAGATGTGGGATATGGAATCATGTAAACTAGACAATCCATTTTGCTAGTACTTGAATTCGTTTCATAAAAAAAAGTATCGACTATTTTTAGCTATTGCAAGTCACTTCAACTGTCTTTCATATCCTTTCACTCAATGTCCTTTTTCATTAGCGGAAAAGTATCAATGGTGGCAAAGGGGTTAAGGAAATTCGCTGGCTTCTTATCAAATATTGCTCTAATTTAACGCACAACAAAGGGAGGAAAATTATAATATATTATAGTCCTCCGCTTACACCAAACGAGGATTTAGACAAAGCGACAGCCTATCATGCGACATCCTCTTCAACATACTGTTGGAGATGATTATGAGGAAACCTGCAGTTAATACAACTGGTACCATCTTTAACAAGCGTCATATGTTATTCACGTATGCAGACGATATAGACATTATTGGCAGAAAACTACGGGATGTTACTGCAGCCTACACAAGCATTGAGAAGGATACCGCAAAAATAGGTAAACGAGGCAAAACAAAGGTATTTGGCTCAACGAAAAAAAAGTTTGCACGCGTGGGACGCAGTGTGAACATTGATAATTATAATTTTGTAGTGGTAGATTAATTCATCTACCTCGATTCCGCTGTGAACAAAGCGAACGATGTTGGCATAGATATAAAGAGGAGAGTACTGCTTGCAGAAGCAGAAGATACTGTAGGCTAAGCTAACGGTTCAATGATAAAGTCCTCTCCAGACATAGAAAACTCAAGCGGATGAATCATTGCTGGGAGTCTTCATGGAGGAAATACTCCGAAAAATATACATACCCACCATCGTTAACAGTGACGTTGACGCCCTGCCACTTGAACAATGGGCTGTATGACCTATATATCAATACCGGCATGTTTAAGCGCGTTAATATACAGCGATTGCATTGGTTAGATCAGAACGAACAAAACTCCGTTGGAAGGATCAGACTTTTGAAGTACTATCGAAACTTGGTTTAACTAATTAGAAAAAAAGCGCAGAAAACCGAAGCGCGTGGAATTGTTTTCTACATGCGGCGTATAATAGATAAAGATGTCCACTCTAGCCACCACATAAGAAGTCATCCGCTTACAAATAATATAAGTTATTAATTTTTGCTTCTTAGGCCAATTTTTATGCGCGGTGCCCTAAGAGGTGCGACAGTGCAATCCATTATTCTTCGCAGGACCAAGTTTACCAAATGCCTGGTTTGTGTTAAATTGTACTGAATCTATCGCATTTAAGCAAAACTGACATATGAACCCGTAAACATTTACATTAAATTAGACAATTTGTGTGAGAGGTGGCAGAAAAACTACAGCAATCCAATCGGTTTTTTATTTTACCAACGATTATAATGCAGTATTTGACCTTTTTCGAAGAAATACTGTGAAATATGACATCTTTTTCTGTTTGGTATGCCGATTTTTGGCGTGCACTCAAACAATCCTAAGCCGAGCAATTACAGTATTGTGATACATGTTTTGAAGTACGAAATTTTATCTTTCCAACGCCATTTAGGGTTGTACTAGTTGCACTTATGCAACATGAGATACAGGTTTCAAAAGCCATCTATTGAAAAAATATTGAATTTCTTTTTACTCTACCTTTACATATGACGTATTTACATTCGTTTGGCCCTAAGCGTTAAACCAATTTTTTACAATTTGAGTTTAAGCACACTTAATTTAAATATGAAAAATGACAATCAACTTAAATAACATACAAAAATTCTGCGGATTTTTATTACAATATTCCCAGCCCATGTTTCAATAAAAATAAATGTAGACCTACCGAGCCACGATGGTTAGTACACACGACTAGCGTTCGCATGATCGCAGGTGCAATCCCTCAAAATCTGATGTTTGGAATCGTCATTAAACTATACGTTCTGTTGAGTGAGTGTAAGCTCATGTCTCATTCATGAGATGCGAAAGGATACAAAGGGAATGAGTTTTACGTTTCCCAACACTAAATTCTGTCTTTAGAAACGAGCACAAAAGTAAATTTTCGGCCAAAATTAATTTGCGCATTTTTCTCTTGACTGCCATATTTGAAAGCATATATTCGTAGACTTCTACACTAGCTCATATGTCCTATTTCACTATTTTTATACATATACGTATGTATAGGGTGGCACACCAATTACACCACAACAAAAAATGCAAATAACTTTTTTTTAGCCAAAGTATTTTATTTATTTATTTTTTATTATATGTATGTATATAAAATTCAATTTTATTAAATATAACTAATTGGTTTTGAAGATGATAGACCGTAAATGACCTCCATACTCATTCACGTATATGCAGCACCTGATCAGAAAATTAAGTAATTGTTTTAATGGACTGCTTCAATTCAGTTAAATTCCTCAGTTTCGTTTTGTACACCTCTTGCTTGGCATAATCCCACAAAAAAAGTCTGCTGCAGTCAACTCAGGTGATCTTAGTAACTTGTTTGGGAATTTTCGTTGATGCTCCTCTATGTTTGCAATTGCTCCATCTTGCTTCAACCAATTTCTGTCGGCGCAGTTCTGGGTAGAAAAAAACTCCCTCACCATCTTTGAATAACGACCTCATTGCTTGTTGACGATAGCACGATTTTTGCGCCACCCTTTTTTTGAGAAAACTTTCTTAAAATTTGTAATTTTCGTCATGTACCGAATTGAGATGTTATAACTGTAGCAAATTTAAAGTATAGTCATTCCCAAAATTTTTATACCAATTCGACACAAAGAAATAAACCAAAAGAGGGAATTTTCAGATATTCTCGTAGGAATATGCCTAAGTTAAAAACGTTGAACTATAACCCAAACACACCGCATTTAAGAATAGTGCCAAGTAACAAAATGTGAAACCACACGAATTTTAAAATTAAAAAAAAAAATCGGCGTTTTTTTAATTTACCTGCCATCATACTACGAACTGTACAAAAAATGGTAATGTTTCGTGGGAATACCTAAGATAAAAACGTTGAACCTTAACCCAAACACGCCGCAGTTAAGAGTAGTGCACAGAATGTTAAGACACCACGAATTTTAAAAGTAAAAAAATCGGTTTTTTTCAATTACCTTGCCACACTACGGAATGTACGAAATGTACGGAATGTACGAAAAAAATGTACATAATAAAATTTTATCAAAAACAATTATGATGGATGTGACTACTATCTACATACTAGGCGATCAGCAACGCCAATTGGCAATTCTGTTCGAAAGTATAGACAGAGTGCACCAACAACATCCAACATTTGTTCTGCAATACTCATCTCTTACTCCTTATATATTTTACACCTCTTCTTCCTACACCACCAACATTGCAGAGCTGCCTACGCAACTGTTTAGTTTGTGCTGTTACCCTTCGTATATCCCCATCGATTTCAAATGTAGTAACAACAATAATACGTGTGAACCAGAGCGAAGATGTCAAAACAAAAGTCTGGAAATGTGCAATAGATGAAGACCGATCGTATGACACCACACGTCGCTGACATCGTTCTCTTTAAAATAGTAATGGGAAATTTACAAATCGTGTCGTTAACGCAATGCATTAGGTGTTGGTGCGCGGTGCTTAGTCGCCTCTAGTTGATTGTTGTTGCGCTGATAACAGCAAACGACATTCGACATTGAAAACTGGATGACACAGCAGCCAAAAACAATTTTGTTTTTATATGAAGAGAGGATCTTTATTAGAGAATGCAATTCTCCGAATTTTTCATTTCCCATGAAATTGAGAAAATATTTGTATTTCCAGGGATCCCGGAAACTCACGTAGGAATAAAAATATAACAATTTATAAAACCCAATTGGCACCTTTATTTCAAAAATGGGTGTATATTTTGTGCTTCTTGGTTTGCAAATCTTTATAAGTGCTAATTTTCCCTGTTAAATTAGCCAATGATTCAAAATTTGTTCTAACTTTATATAAAAAAAATCAATTTATGTAAAAGGTTGACATATTTTGGTTTAATTGGGGTCATCCACATTAGAAAAATGGTAAACGTTATTTACAAATTCTCATTTGATTTTAAAAAATAATTATTATGATGTCTCGAGAAATATGTATTTTAAAAAACGAATGGAGATCTTGTGGCAATAATGGTTATAAACGGATGTTTATTACAATTAGAAATTTCGGAAAAATAAATGGAAGTTTACGAGATATAAATGGAAGTTTCTCAAAAATAATATAACAGGCCATTTCCATGAAACGTTCAAGATGATAGGATCTTCTGTGACCGAAAGCATTTTTAAGAAGGATTTTATAAAACATAAAAAAGTTTTCATCAACTATCAAAGTTTTCAAAAAATTATATTACTATATATATTACTAAAAAACTATATTATATTATTTTACCAAAGTAATTTAATGGTAACATCCTACTCAATAAAAATAATAGTTCTTCAAAAATAAAATCCATTCGAATTACAAAGACGAATACAAACAGTTGTTCGTTTGATTTTCGAACGAGTTGGTGATTAATTTTGTGGAAACAGGCTGTAAATAAAAATAATTAATAGAAGGTTATGAAACCAATTTAGAATTTGTTAAAATAAAATTCGTAATTTCAAAATTTAATTCCAAGAATTCCCATAATATTTTAAATATAAGGTACTCCCAATTTAAAAAACCAAGTTGGCAACATGAGTATATTCCTGGATTTTTATATGTATATAATTAACCCTGTTAACAAAACGTAGATTGAAAATGTTTCAATTTTATAGAAAAAGAAATGCATTTATATAACTTAAGTAGGATCATTTGAGAAATTTACATAGAGATAGCGCATAATGATGGGAATAAATTTTCCAATTTTCTAAATATAATAGTTGCAAGTTAAAATTTATCAATAACAATTAAAAATGTCTGAAAAATAAATATGAGTTTACGAAAAACAGATGGATTATTATATGTAATTAGAACGTTTCAAAATAAATTCAGAAATTTTTGAGACAAAATTCGTAATTTTATAATTAAATTGGCAAATTGCAGACACTAGAACGTATTATATATTTATTCATTTCAAAATATTTGGGTCTTGGTTCATTTACAATATCAGCAATATATGTATTTATCGAATAAAAAATATATTTTTATAAAATATTTGCATCAAATGATTTCAGGCGTTTTATATCAGGAATTAAGTGGAACATAGCTAAATAAATTGAAATACGCATAGCTCCGTTATGAAATAAGGACATCGTTCATTAGAGCATGCAAATCTTCCCGTTTGTGACCTGCAACAAACAAACATTTGCCTAAGTGGACTTTTTTATGTAATTCTACAGTCTATCGGAAAATAATTAATTAAAATGAAGCGTAGGTAAGAGAATGAAAAAACCAGGCAGAATTTTCTTTTAACAAATTTTAACAACTGGCATAAGCAGGCTTATATACATATAATATAATTTACATATAAATGTAAAAGTTTCAATCACTCAAAATATATATATTTGCGCATCATAAAGAACACAGAATGGCTGAAAAATGTTGTGTCATTAAGATAGTCAAACAACATTTTTTAATACAGAAAACTTTTTGGTTCTTTATCAATTTGAAAAATAATACATTTTTATTAAGTCCAAGCTCAATAAATTATGTCGAAATCGACATTCATTTCTGCCAGGAGAGTTGCAGTGGCAATTTCTCTATTATCGTATTGCTCTAAATCATTAAAATTTGTTAGTTTTGTTTTGCAAACTTCCTGTTTTCAATCATCCCAATGAAAAAAAGTCAGCAGATCTTAAAGACCAGTAGAATATGGAGTTTCTTGATACCAGCTTATTGGGGGAATTTTCAATGCAATTCTGCTAAACAGGCTTGATTATCTGAATTTTGTACTATTTGTTGAAACCACGCAGAATTAAAAGGCTTTAAATTTTCGCACAGTTCTACAAAGAAAAACTCTGTTATAATCTTATATAACAATGTAATAGCTACATTTAATAGCCAATCTGTTAATATATGAGATACATACATACATATGTAGAATTTTGAACAGATCCCTTTAAACTTGCAATTAATTAGTAAAGAAAAGACAGGCCTGATCATAATAGTTGTTGACTAAGCTTATTGTGAAAATTGTTGAGTTTTTTGTAAAAAGTTTAAAATAATTATTAGATTCCCAAAATCGAACAAAGGAAATCTAGGTAGGCAATTTCCCCGGAATGCATTCCCTAATCTTCAGTTATTTTGTTTCTTCAACCTCCCCCACATATTACCAATGCAATTAAATGCAAACTGCATCGATCATTACTATGGTCCACAAGAAAAAAACAACTTGTGTAGGATAGCGGCTTTCGCCATTTATGCTTTTCTCCTTTTATAATTACATATCAATATACTCATTTCTTCTTAATCAACGCCATCGAACTTCACTTGCTTTGTTGCTGTTCTAAGAATATAACATAAAAACAAATTACATCCAGTGTTGCCAACCCTCTGTCCTAAAAAATCCCTAAAATGATTGCAAAAACATATTTTTTTTGGTAGAAAACCCCTTTCTTGCTTCAATAATTAGAACTATCGTAAGTTAAAATATTCAAAATATATATAAAACCATCGTATATAAAAGAAAAAAACAAGCGAATTTTTTGACGTTTAGTGAAAATATATAAATTCTTTAATACAAAATAGCTCTAATTCCATACTACATATGAATGTTACACACCATAACGGCAAATTTGCCAAAAAAAAAAGTTCATCATGTTTCATGTTTCATTATTATTGAAGAAGTCTTTAAACGGACAATAAAAAATAGTAGCTGATAGCATTCTTTCCATTTTTGCAGGATAATTAATTATTTTTTAGAAGCGTAAGTTATGAATTTTGAGCATAATAATTGGACATACATATAATGGCAATTAAAACCTATTGACACTTAAGATTAAATTCCAAGTTTTTTTGTTAACATTTCTTTTTTCATATGAGATCCAGCAAAACTATTTGTCCGTTTCACAACGTATGTTTATGAGTGTTATTGAGCCTATGATAACATAAGCAAAAGCTTGTGAGGTCTTATATCTAGATAATGATGATGACATACTAGCAGATAAGTTTGACAAATTCAAAGCTGTTTCAAAAAAAGTTCCAAATGTTTAATATGAAATTTTCTTCAAATTGTTCAAAAATAGGCCTAAATCTGTTTTTCGTCTGTGTCATTGCGTTTAATATTACTATTAATTACGAGTATGCATCTTTTTATTTTGCAACCAAAATACTTTGATTTTAGTCCACTTTACCGGTTACTAGATGAAAAAAGTTGCACGGAGTGTGTACTAGTCATAAAGTGCGAAATATACTGATAGAGGCAGGAAGGAAAAAATCCTTCGGAACAGTTTATCCTTGCTTTGTCGCTTTTTGGTCCGAAAATACCAAAAAAAAATTAGTTATTCTTCGTGTTGGCAACTCTAACTCCATCCAAGGGCACAATAACAATGAATTGCGCTCTGTGATTGTTGAAATTTAAGGAGAAATGGGGACAAATTGTTCGCCGATAATGCTGCGCGCCTAATACATAGAACTGTTGAAAAACAAAATTTGCCTCAACAGTGCATGAGTGAGTGAGTAGTGGATTTTTGGAATGAGAGAGAGGGGAAGAAATATGCTTCGCTAATAATGCTGGTCGCCTAATACATTCGTTGTTTGACAATTGAAAAAGTGAAAAATGAAAAACGGACGGACGGACGGTTTGTTTACTAGCATTATAGTGCTTGCTGCTGAGCTCTTAATACCTATTGTGAAGATTGAAAAACAGTTTTCGTGATTTCTGAAAATGAGTAGTGGAGATTTTTTGAATGAGAGAGGAGATGAAAGAAAAATGCTTCGCTAAATAATTAATTAATAATAATTAATTAAAATGAAGGCAAGTGAACGGTAGGTAAGAGAATGAAAACCAGACAATTTCCTTTTAACAAATTTTAACATCTGGCATAATTAGACTTTTACATATAAATAAATGTAAAATTTCAATCACTCCAAAAAATACAGGATATACAGAATGGCTGAAGAATGTTTGTTGTTACATTAAGATAGTCAAAAATCAGTTTTTAATACAGAAAACTTTTTGGTACTTTATCCATTTAAAAAATAACACATTTCTATTAAGTCCAAGCTCAATAAATCATGTCGAAATCGACATTCTTTTCTGCCAGGAGAGTTGCAGTGGCAATTGCTCTGTTCGAATGTAATGCTCCAAACCATTCAAATTTGCAATCATCCCAATAAAAAAAAGTCAGTAGATCTTAAAGGCCAGTAAAATGTGGAGTTTCTTAATACCAGCTTATTGGGGGAATTTTCAATGCAATTCTGCTAAACAGGCTTGATTATGTGAC
The DNA here is from genome assembly GCA_019455685.1 of Philornis downsi. Lineage (NCBI taxonomy): Eukaryota > Metazoa > Arthropoda > Insecta > Diptera > Muscidae > Philornis > Philornis downsi. The sequence continues at coordinate 13,638 of JAHXMU010036394.1, forward strand.
AATTTTGTTGTACTATGTGTTGAAACCACACAGAATTCAAAGGCTTTAAATTTCCACATACTATGTATATAGTTTTGCAAAGAAAAACTCGGGCATAATCTTAGGTAACAACGTAATAGCAACATTTAACAGATTCCTTTAAACTTGTAACTAATTAGTAAAGAAAAGGCAGACCTGATTATAATATTTGTAGACTACGCTTATTATTAAGATTGTTCAGTTTTTTTCGTAAAAAGTTTAAAATAATTATTATATTCTCAAAATCGAACCAAGGAAATTTAGCTAGGCAATTTCCCCGGAATGCATTCTCTAATCTTCAGTTATTTTGTTTCTTCAACCTCCCCCGCACGCTACCAATGCAATGCAATGCAAGCTGCGTCGATCATTAGTATGGCCTACGAGAAAACAACAACTAGTCTAGGATGGTGGCTTTCGCTATTTATGCTTTTCTCCTTTTATAATTATCAATACACTCACTTTTTCATTCTCCCTCAATTAACACCATCAAACTTCACTTGCATTGTTACTGTTCTAAGAACACAAACAAACTACATCCAGTATTGCCAACCATACGTCTTAAAAATCCCTAAAATGATTGCAAAAACATCTTTTTCGGTAAAAATCCCTTTTTTTCTTCAGTAATTAGAAGTGTAGTAGGTTAAAATATACAAAATATATGTAAAACCATCGTATTTAAAACAAAAAACAAGCGAATTTTTTGGTGTTTAGTGAAAACATGTAAATTCTTTAATACGAAATATCTCTAATTCCTTACTACATATAAAGGTAAATTTGCCAAAAAAAAGTTCATCATATTTCATCATTATTGAAGAAGTCTTTAAATGCACAATAAAACATAGTAGCTGACAGTATTCTTTCCATTCTTGCAGTATAATTAATTATTTTTTAAAAGCATAAGTTATGCATTTTGAACGTAATAATTGGGCATCAAATGCCGATTAAAACCCATTGATACTTAAGATTAAATTCAACATTTTTTTGTTAATATTTATTTTTCCATATAAAATCCAGCAAATCTATTTTTCCATTTCACAACGTATGGTTATGAGTGTTATTGAGCTTATGGTAACATAAGCAAAAGCTTGTTATGCCTTATATCAAGAGAACTTTGAATATACATACATATATTAAAGGGATGGCATGCTAGCAGATAAGTTTGACAAATTTGACGCTGTTTCAAAAAAAAAATGTCAAATGCTTAATATAAAATTTTCTTCAAATTGCCCACAAATAAGCTTAAATCTGTCTGATCCGTCTGTGTAATTCCGTTTAAATATTTCTATTAAATACATATCTATTTTACAACCAAAATACTTAGATTTTAGTCCACTTTACCAGTTGCTAAATAAAAAAAGTTGCATGGAGTGTTTACTAGTCATAAAGTGCGAAATAACGTCATAAAGTGCGGAGCAGTCAATCGTCCTTGCTTTGTCGCTTTTTGGTCCGAAAATCCCCAAAAAAAGGAGTTATTCCATGTGTTGGCAACCCTAATTCCATGCAGGGGCACAACAACAATGAATTGCCCTCTATGATTGTTGAAATTTAAGGAGAAATGGAGACAAATTGTTCGCTAATAATGCTGGGCGCCTAATACATAGAACTCTTGGTAAACGAAATTTGCCTCAACAGGGCGTGAGTGAGTGAGTAGTGGATTTTTGGAATGAGAGAGAGATGAAGACAAAAATGCTTCGCTAATAATGCTGGTCGCCTAATACATTCGTTGTTTGACAATTTTACACCATTCGCATTGAAAAAGTAAAAAATGAGAGACGACAGTTGGTTTGTTTACTAGCATAGTAGTGCTGGGCGCCTAATACTTATTGTGAAGACTGAAACAGATCTGAAAATCACAATCATCACTGTGATGCATGCCATGCCACCCACCATTTGCTCGTTATGCGCATTCTCAGAAACCATTAGGAATTAATTTTTAATCCCATAATAATTATAATATAATTATAATATAATGTAATATTATATTATTAACGACCTCTGAATACACCGTCTACAAGATACTTACTTTCTTTCATTAATCCACGTACTTACTAAATAAAGAGCTCCCCTTCCTTCTTTCCAGTCAGTGTATATGGCCACGACGGTACCACAAAACATTAAAGGTAACAAAATTGCAGGACGACACACGCCCACCCGCAGCAGTTTACGCCACAGTCGAATGTTGGTCGTAACAAATAAACACTACGAAGGTATGAGTTCTACTACAAAAATAGTCCAACATAAACTATATTGTGAAAATTGTTCCCCTATTTTGATTTTGTTTAGAAATTCAACATCCCAATCCGATGGGTTTTCGTCAGCCTAATCTTGCCCGCTGGTTACTGATATTACAAATAATAATTGGCATTTTATTAATAAGTTTATCGATATGGATATTTATGCTGGCTCCAAATACGCCAATACAAGATAATCCCTATTGGTGCGGCTTAATGGTGAGTAAACTTTTTAAATGCAATAAATTTAATTTTATGGGATTATCATCTAATCTGTGGTGGTCCTTTGCAGCTCCTTCTTACCGGTATTATAGGTTTAGTGCTAATACGTTATCATCGCATCAAACGTGATAAGACACGTGAACATTGTTTCATATTCCTGCGTATGGACTCGTATGTTCTCTCTTTGCTCTCGCTGGTGCTCTGTTGTGTGGCTTTAATATTCGCTGCCATTCATTATTGTCGCATCACAGCCGAGGACACGAAATGTGAAAGTGGGAATATGTTCGTAGAACATGCTTCATGTGTGTGTACATTCAATGCTCCTGCAGCGAGTAGCACAAACACTACAGAATCCTTAGCTGGCCCTGGTCTAGGAGACGACGGACACCAAGAAGGTGATGAGGCGATAGATCTTAGTTATAAATTTGAATATCGGTAAGTGGGGAAGAGGATTCTAAACACTTATTGTGTCATTTTCAAATTTTCATTATTCCAGCGATTTAAGCTGCCCCGAAGTTATGGGACCTTGGGCCACCATTTTGGGTCTGTCTTTTATTCTAAACGCAATGGGTCTTCTGATATCTCTAGCTTATATGGTTCTATTGGCTTGGTGCCGCAGCTCTTCGAAACGCTCTTACACAACCGTCCGTACAAGTACCTTTTAAGTTATAAACGAATATTAATATTAATATAAATTAAATTGTACTTTTTAAACAAATAAGTAATTCGTTATATTTTTATATAAAAATGGTGTTTTAACTTATGACATACATTTTATATTATACATAATAATAATAATTAATTAATTTTATATTTATTTCCTAAATTGTAGTACTTAATAATACAATTGCATGTATGAATGTAACTTAAAATTTAACAAATAATAAATGATTTTTTTACTAAGTAATAAAACGAAAGTATTTAGCAACATTAAAAAATCCCAATTAACAATGTTACAATATCAATTTATGTGAAGTTCGTAAGTATTTACATCCCAAATGGCTGGAATTACGAAATTTAACGTAAACAGCAATGTGGGCGAATGTTTAATATTCTCTTACATGGCTAAAGAAATGCAGTATTTTACAATATGTTTATTGTTCTTCCATTTGAATAATAATTTAACTATGTGATATTGAGTCATTTTGTTTTCAATTTTATTTAATAATAATTTCTGCTGGTGGTAATATATTGTCGCCATACAAACAGTACCAAATGCTGGAATACCATATGGTGCGATCGACCCATTCAGTGCCAGCCAGGACGTGGCCGATAAAGGGTGAATCTCGAGATCTGTAAATAGATATTGTGGGAAATAATTGAAATAAACTTTTATAATATGTAGACATATTTTGACGATTCAATACTAATTCATATTAACAACTTCTATTCAATCATCAATCACCAAAAATGAGCATAATCATTTTCTGTAGACTGGATTAAGAACATAGCTTAGAATATTAATTCTCATATGAACTGAGGATAAGTTGTAGTTGCACAGCCAGCTTGTAGTCTGTACCTGGCACCAAATGATTACCCTACCTGTCTATGGGGAATGATTTTGCTCGTAAAAGAAGAGAGAGAAGTTTAGGAAAATCGATTGTCCTAGTATTCTGCCAATAGAAACTAGAGTTTTTATGATAGAGGCATAATGTAATTATCTTCAAAACGGCGACAAGCTATCGAACACAACGGTACATTCCTGACCTAAATCTATTCTATGCTACTTAATCTAACAATGCTAAATAAAGCCTTCATATTCATGCAAAAATAATTATTTTTGCAGCAATTTCAGATCGATTATTCTGATAGAATTTTGGAGTTTTTAATCTTTTCTAGTTTTCGAGTTATCATACTCACAAAGTTAAAAAAACTTTCTATTTTTCATCCATATGGAAGGATTTATCTAAAGGTTATAATAAATTTTGAACGATAACAAATGTATTGATTACATCTGAGCCTGTTTTAAAAGCGTTATATGTCAATTATCTCTAGTTTCTATATGTAGTCTAGCCTCCGTATATTAAAACAAAATGTTGTGAATAATACCGGGCTATACCTATATATGAGATTAATTCTGAGCCACCATTATATTGAAACTATAGATTAAATGGTACCGCCAGTTTCTCTGTGTCGACCTAAAAATTCGAACGAAAAAATATAAATTTCCAAACAAAATTGGATTTTTTTATCACGAATGCATTGTCAAATCGGTCTGCAGTTTTTTATTTTCTTCGACTTACAAACACAACGAGAGCTCTTGAAATAAAGAAATCAGAGTTCATATTCGAGTGACACGCTTTCATTCGTCTATGCTTTATTTTTCAAGAATAATTCACAGTCAAAATTCGTGAGCCTTCATTTTCTGCAATTTAACACATTAATAAGCCAGATAATAATATAATAATGCATTCAGGAAACTATTTTAATAATTTTTTACATTTTCCCATCTAATCAAATTCCCTAAAAAATATTTTATTAACCCAACGACAGCACGCCTTGCGAAGTAACGTGACCTATATTATTCACAAAAGTATAGCGATGTTCTAATTCAAGCCTGGATTTAGACATGGCGAAGATGCTAAACAGATACAAGTGGGCCAACTAATGCCCTGAACTTAAACTCTAGCGCAGGAAATTTCTTACTTATCGTCAAATCATACTTCGAACGACTTTAGTCCTTGGCACGGTCACTTTCGTGCCGCAAGAGAATGTTAGCAGTTCGCAGAACATCCTGTTGTAAAAAATAAAGATTGCAATTTGTTCACTACATTTGCTATCAATTAGTCTTTAATTCTCAAAATTCAACCATAGGGAATTCATAGCTTTTATGCTTCAGAATCCAAATCCAATTGTCAATTTTCCTACACCATTCAACATTTGTAAGAGAATTAAGGCCGAAATTTTGAAATTTTAATAATACATCTACAGAAATGCATTGCTCCGAAAACTGCACAAAATTGGACTAAATTAAATAGTGGCACTAGATTTTCGGAATTTTCTTTGGCTTATGACATGATACGTAAGGAAATTTTAAATTTTCAAATCATATGAATTGCGTAGCTATTCAGAAGAAATTTTGAAGAAATTTGCGTTCAATTATTAAAAAAGGAGCAATTTTTCGGCATCAGAACTGCAAGGTGGTTTTAAAACTTTATTCGATTTTTTAAGTCCTTCATTGTAAAGCAAAAATATTACAAAAGGTCTAAACTTCCAACACATTTCTACCAAAATTACTACTAATGACTCAACCTCCAATACATGTCAAATAAATAAGAAACCAATAAGAACCACAAAAGCGTCCCGGGACAGCTTGTCCCGCTCTGATTCCAACACATTTAACGCATAGCGGCAACTAGATATTGATTATAAATTTTATATTTAATTTTTATTATGATGAATTGTTGCATATTGTAATTTACTTATAATTGGCCGGAAGGCTTTAAATTACAAGCCAGAAATAAATAAATAAATAAAACAATGGAGCCTTGGCAAAATCGAATACCATTTATGAATTCTTGAGAACAAAATTTATTAGAAGTCAGTCGAAATTTACATCACTTACTTTCATAAAACTTTTAAAACTGTACGTCAACGAATAGTCTATGAACGAAACTATTGGAAATGAAGCTACTATAAAACGTATGAGCACGGTTCCAAAATTTTTGCGACATCCCACGTTTTGAGCAAATTTGCCTTTCAGTTTGAAAAAGAAACAGTTCGGGATATTTTGAATGTCTATAGAAATATCGAAAAAATTGCAACTTAATTTTAGACTAAATTGAATTTCAAAAATTTTATTCGATTTTTCAAGGCTGTCGTAGCATAGGCAATAGCAAAAGACGAATAAAAATCTGTATTATATGTGAATTGAGGACCAAAAAAGCATCAGCATTCAATAAATATGATAAATATCGACATTTAAAAGGCCTCGCGATGTCTTACCTCGTAATCTATAAATCTTTTTGGCAAATTTAAAGACCATTCTGTTATCCCAATGGCAATACGAATACAGTTAACAGTTAGCACTAACTATATTTGGGGCCTAGGGAAAATTGAATAATATTTTTGAAGACTGCAGAGCAAAACTGTTTAAAATTTAGACGAATTTTTTATCGCTAATGAATCAAATTAGAAATGTGAAAAACTACACAGAAAGTAAGAATTATAACAAAATTTGATACGATGAAAAACATTTCGGCCCCACTTAATTTTTTTTCTCGAAGAAATTTGTCGAGTAAAACTAGTAAGGCAACATTCGCCTTATAGATCACGTTGGAATAGACAAAAAAAAGTAGGATGTAAAAAGAAATTACAACAGGGATACAAATGTGAAATGCAAATGCATATTAAGAGAATAATTGAGCTTCCTTTTGATCTCTAAAAACTTGTAGAAATTTTACTATTAATTTTGTTAGTTTTCCATTCAAGCACTTTTTAAAATTTTTCCCATTATAGGGGAAATATTTTCCACTTTTTTTTACTTTTATTTCTTTTGCATTTTTTACTCTTATTATTCAAAAAGAAATGTTACAAAGCTATTTTGCTTTTCTTGGTGTAATTTATCATCTTTACAATTTTCCAGATTGTAGCTTTTTGCAAAATATAAAAGATATTGCAACAATTTCAGTATAGAGAAATATTATCAGTAAGCGTCTGTAGTTGTAAGACATCTTTAAAGCCCAAGATTTTTGTCAAAATATCGATGTAATTTTCAACAATATTATCAGTTGAACTTTGCAAAGACAAACATCTGTTGCTTATTGAAATTTGCGCTTAGAAATCATTGAGGAAACATTAATTTTTGCTAAATCAGTCAATTTGTAAGGGAGGTATCAACAGTCGGAGACCCAGTACAATGGATAAAATTTCAATTTTTGTTTTTAGAAAAAATTTTAAATTTTTAATTTCAAAATAGATCAATTTTAACGTTAGATTTTGGTGTCATGTCAAGCTATATTTATTTTTATTCTTTCGGGTGTTGGAGGTCCTAATCATAATCCATTTTTGTTTTCACAAGTCGCAAAATCGGCTTTTCGTATGGCTTTCGTACGCTTTTAAAAAGGCGAAAACTCAAATTTTCATACATCTGAGGAAGGCGAAAGACAGACTTTTTGCGTCAACTATACATTCCTAATCAAAACAAATGTTATCGCTTTATAACAACAACAAAAAAAATTAATGACAGATTGTACAATCAACTAGGAATTTCGATACCCATATGAAACTAAAATTGGGACATAACAGCACCAAAGTTAGAAAAAATGTCGACGTTTCTATATGAAACATTATCCATTTTTAAAAAATTACATATTTTCCATATTCTCACCTTAAAATCTGTGTTTGTGTCTTCTCCACAAATGTTATGGCCCAACTCCAAGGAAAATCACGTTTCTTCTCACAACCCAAATAGGCCGTTGTACTATGCAAGAAGATCTCCCTAACTATCGTGCTCTTGTCGTTTTTATCCTTCTTTGACACAACAATTTTGCCATCGCGCAATTCACATTGATAGGCCTTAAACGATTTCGTTTTATTATCGGCAAACTTAAGCTCTTTGCCCGGTGTCACGGTGGCCAAATTCTTAACTGCTCTCTGGACTTCATTTAGGACCTCTAAAGGTTTTACAACCAAAATGTTATTTTTTCGATCATCTTCTGGCCAATATGACCAATTGAGCACAACATCAAATACCCTGGCGTCATGATGCAGAGGCCTCTCTAAATTACCATTTAAAATGACTTCATGCAACGTGATTTGATGTATGGAAAGTCGCATTTTGGGTGCGAGTTCTTTGCAGATTTCATAGGCAGTTTTTGTTGGCGATATGGTGACGTTAACTTGAGTCTTTTCCTGTGAAGCAAATTAAATGTAAATTATGAATACATAGAGCACATTCAAACGGAATTAAAAAAGCAAACCTCTGTAGTATTTTCTGGATTTGGATTAAGTGTTATCCACATTTTAAGGTCTCCAGATTTCTTAACTGAATCCGATAGTGTTTCTGCAGCGGCATAGTATTTTTGGAGGCACAACATCATTTCCTGTTCCTTTTTCTACAACGAAGGCAATGAAGATTTAATAAATTTTTCACTTCATTAGCTAATCTACCCGCGATCAAACTTACCATTTCATCAGGTGACAGAGGAAACAAATTCTTATACAAATTTATTAAATCCGCAAAAACATCCGCCTCCTTTTGCGAATATACCATCTCCTCCTGTGATTGGTGATTTTGCATAAGCGTCGGCCCCCATATCATTGTTAGATTCTGAATACCCATTTTGTTCTTTGCCTTCTGCGAACTTATGAAAGCCAAATGTCCCACAATTTTCTTCAGTGTTTCCCGTTCGATGGTATTTAGTCTAGCCAACAGTTCCTTATACAGGGGAATCTTTTCGGCCGAGGTCGCCAACTCTGACACACATATGAAACTTTCGGATAATTTTCCCATTAGTTTTTCTGGCAGATCACGCATGAAACGTTTCAAGACATTGGCCACATCATGTTCATTGTATTCGTTGCGGGTAATCTCCACATTGAAAGCATCGGAACGGAAGGCAGACATAAGCTTCAAAATAGAATTTTCCGAACCCGATTTGCGATAAATGCCCTCAGACATCGATCCATGGATATAGACGAAGTTAATACACTTATCCACAATGACGGGAACATTGAATTTCGTAAGTTGTTGATCGGCCAAGGTGAAGCCATTGTTGTGGGCTACTTCGCGTATGATGTGGCGCCATATTTTAGTTTCCCGGGAAGAACTCATGATCATGTATACCGTGAATGGTGGAGCATCGATCATAAGCATGGGACCCGTTTCCACGTGAAGATTTTTGATGGTGTCATCACTGTCTTTGAGTACTGTTAGGAATTAGTAATAAATATGTATATGAAAAATTATATTTCAATTATAAACTTCAGTTATAATTAACCTATGCATCGGGCTTTCCTTAAATCCATTTTCTCCACATTCCCAGTGGCGTCGCTGACAAATATTAAACGTCTCTGAGCTTTCTTTAAAACCAACCAAGAACCGCTCCATTCTGATGTTATGGAATTCTAAAAAAAAAGAAACGAATATTTGTATGTTAGAAACAATAATGTTTAAAATTAATAACCATGATGTTCGAATATTACGATTGAGGTCATATTAACCATTTTTTTGTTATTTGATATTGACTATTTTTTCCCAAAAAATCAACCTTTTTCTATAAAAAAGGGCTCAAATATTTAACATATCGGTTCCTTAGAACAACACACTCTTAAAACTATTCCCCAATAAAAAGAAAACCTGAAAACGTGGACCAACTTTTTTCACAAAAGCAAAAATGGAGAGTCCAATATTCATTCTCGAGTTATTTTAGCCAATTCAGACACCAATATTTTCAACTTCCTGGAGGCTGGAGGCAAAGTTTTCAGAAACTTGTCTATGGGCAGCATTTAATATATAGAAGCAAATATTCTTAGTAGGTAACCTCACTCTCTTGTCAAGATGGCCTCTGCCCAGATATCAGGAATCCATCGAATACTAATCCGAAATCTTGAAGACACACCGACAATTCGTTATGGAGCTAGCTATCAAATACAGGGTGACGCACGAATCGTGGTACTGTTAAATGTCAGTGGGGACCATTGTTTAAGGATGTTTAAGGAGTTTTTTACCCATAGCTGCGCCGAAGGCGTATCCGTTTAAACAGCATTTGGAACAACATTAAGCAAGATGGAGCATACATAGCCAGACCGGTTGTGGCGGAGCTCTAACGAAAATTCCCAAAGAAATTAATATCTAGAAACTACACTTTCCTCTGGTCCCCAAGGTCACCTGACCTGAGTGCACCAGACTTTTTTTATGGGTTATGTTAAGCAAGAGGTGTACGAAAAGAAACCAATGAATTTGATTGAATTGAAGCAGCCCATTAAAACAATAATTGAAGCGATCCCGCAATAAATAATTTTCTGATCAAGTGTCGGTCTATCATCTTCAAAACCAATTAGTTATATAAAATAAAATTGAATTTTCTGTACCATAAAAAAATATATGAAATACATTAATTAAAAAAAATTATTTGAATTTCTTATAGTATCGCAATTGGTGCGCCACCCGGTAACTTAACCATAGAAAAAAGGATGTAAAGCAAGAGGCTGGGCGAACCGTTCGTCGTAATTTTTGTAACTCCTTCACAAGGTTCCAGAACCAGCTTCCCAATCTGCTCTTTGAGCAAAAGGAAAAATTCATATAGAAAATAAGGTAATTTATTTGAGACTCCTGGCTTAGATTTAATAAAAAAAAGTTACTTAGAATAAAATCTCCTAATATTGGCGCGGTGGGTTTGTCACTGCCAAATTACGTTTTGATCGGGAATTATCGACTGAGTGTTCTTATACTTTGCATTGGTTAATATCATTAAAGCGATGTGTCTTATAATGACAAGAACTTCAAAAAATAACGAAATTATCGAAAAAACGGGATAGTTTATGAATCAAGATATATCTCTTCTGGTGATTTTGATGTAGAGGGGCAAACCTTATGGAAGCGTCGTCATACTAAATAGCCTCCTCTTGAAATACCGTCTGTGCAAAATTATCTCAGAAATGGTTGTTATTGACTGGCCTAAACCGGCGTAACATGTAGGTTTGTTAATTCGGTATATTTTTTAGAAAAACATACTAATGACAATAGCAACACTGGGAGTAAGGTTGATTTTCTTGGTTTCAGCTTATTTAGAGGAATTAAAATCATTGCTAGTGGAATAGTTTTATTGTTTTTATCAAACACATATATTATAGTACTATATGAAGTAGTACCATAATCATATATCCTATCTTATCTTAGCAATAGTAATCCTGTATACCGCAGACTCCCATTCGTAGGATTGGGTGTAAATAACGAGTTTTTCACATAGGTCGACATCTATTTTTTATTATTCAGGCATTGATGTCAAATCATCATGTCAAGTTACACGAATGGCAAAGGTGATCAACGAAATGGGTACATCAACAAGCAAATTTGCCAGATTTGGAACGAGGTTAACCAAGAGGTTAACCAAATGGAAAAAAAAATTCAGAAAATTGCTGCATATATTGTGCGAGTTTTAACGACGTTGTTAAGGGCATCAATGGTAGCCAATTTCTTTTGGTCCAAATTGAAAGATATGGACGGAGACAAAATGTGATTCCGGTAAGATGTCGCTATGTGACACACAGCGAAATTGAATATTCTGAATAAACGATTTTGAGAGTATGGTGACATAATTTGTCCACTAACATCAGGCGAATTGACTCTGCTAAACTTCTCATGTAGGGTTTTCTGAAATCGCAGGTTTATGCCAATAAGTCGCAATGAACAAATGCCCTCAACGCCAATATATTGCAGCCCATTGGTTTAATTCAGCCAGATCTATAAGACTTAGTTATTGAAAATTGGATTTCCCGGATCCGTGTTACCCCCATACGAAGCAATGGCGAGAATTTGAACAATGTTGTATTTATATATTCATACATGGGGCTTTCAAATAAAAAAAAAATTTCATTAAAACTCACACAGCTCTTGTTTTACTCTATTTCAAGATCGGTCTCTAATCTTTGGAAAAAAAAGTAATACATTAAAGGAGACTTCCTAGCCCCAAATATCTTAAGACGAAATAATAAGTTTCAGGGCTATTTCATCTAATTGAGCCATATTCTTCTGTAAGTTTGTGGCTAATTGGCTTGACGCCTTGTAGACGCGATAACACATGTAAATTCATACCGTTTATAACGAGCTTTTGCAACTTATATTAAAATATCTTCTCAAGTCGTGGCTTATGAATGGTACTACCCATACAAAATAACAGATTTGGAATTACCTTTACACCATTAATAACTTATAATGGTTGAAAAAAAAAATTGAAAATCACGCCAATTATCGACGACGTCACAGTCTGCCCGAATCAAAATGAGTTTAAAATAGAAATATTACGACTTAATAACAACGAAGATAAGGGTGCCAATGTCTTATCGAAAATCACTAGCTGCCGCACATATTTTCCTATCGCTTCAGAGCCGTTGTCGTACATCATTGGTTCCAATAGTTTTGTAAAAACCTATACACGACTCCTGCGTGGCCTTCCTCTGAGTTTAGGATGTACTTTAGTCATAGATGGTTTCGCAAAACAATTTGGATTTTCCTTTCCAAACACTGGGAAGGAATCGGCTAAGGCATGTTTATTAGTAAAAACCGGTTTACGCCCTGAACAGTGTGTAAGGCATAAGCTTACAGCATAAACTTTGGTCATCATAATGACTCAACCGAATTTTTGATTGCCAACGTTTTATTTCTAGCAAGCAATTAATTTGGGAATAAGTCCGTCGTAGACCAACGATTTGAAAATGTTACTTTGGCTTAAATACACCAATATCAACTGTCTCATTGTATACCCCGAAGCAGTTGTATTTAAAATATGTATACATTTTAGCGATATCTTTATCATGTGGCCTTATTGGAGCTCTCTTTAAATGACTGTATTTGGGAGTAACAACATTCAATATGTATTTATAAATTGTAAGCGAAAAGTTCAAATTCAGAAGAGACTTGGCTGCCCTTAATTTATTTATGTGTGATTACCTACTTTTCATTTGCTCAACTACTTACCTTAATATAGCACCAACCGGCTCTATAATAGTGGCATGTATACTTCGTGGGAATGGCGTTCGTCAGACTCTCCAACAATTTCTGCATCCAGACTCCTCTGCAACAGCATTAAGACCATGTAAATAATTATTGCAGAGTTATCGCAATATCTTACCTTTCTGATTCCTTTCCCACTCCATACAAATGGCATACCCTCTGATGTTTTACATTACCCGAGGAACCTGAAGTCATGATTAGATTTGGATTTGATAATTGTTGGACATTATTCGATGAACTGCTGCTGCTACTATTCTTAGGAACCGATGTGGTGATTTCAAAGCAATAGAAATGCGTGGAGTTGTCAGTAACTCTGCTATTGCTGACGCACTGCAGGGTGGTAATGTATTCGAGTGGTATGGCTTCTTTGGCTGTCTTCATTTCCTGATCGAGGAATGTTTGAAATTGGCGATCTCTTAGGATGGCCTTACGATTTTGCATTTCCTTAAGGATGTCCTCAACAACTCCCGATGGAAATCGTATCAGCGGACCTTCATAGCGTACCAACAAAGGAGAGAGGCTTGGGCGCGGAATCATTTGTAAAGTAACCTTGACATCTGGCGTCTTCTGTTGCACTTTAAAGCTGGCTTTGCGTTTTAAGGCATCGACACGTATTTTGACGTTGGAGAATACACTCATGGTATTGTTCATAAAACGGGAAGTGGTTGATTGCTTGGATTGGCCTTCAGAGGTTTTGTCTTGGACTCCCCCAATGGCTTCCAGGTAAGAAGGCGGGCTTTCTCCATCTTCAATGCTCAGTTTATTGAACGGATTACTGCGAGTTTGTGTTGTATTTCCCAGAGGCTTTTCATTGGCTATAAACCATTGTGAGCGATTTTGTGAAGGTCGTGACAAATCAGGTGTATTGTCGGCAGAAGTACTGGGATTTTCGTCGATGCGGCTTAGGAAAGGCTTAGCCCTTACCTCAAGGTCATCATCGAGCATATTTTCTCTGCTATCTGAGAGCAACTGAGCATTTTGATGGACGATCCGTAAGGATTTACCAGAGGTTGAAGATTTTTCTGGCAAAGCGGTGGGCGTCGGAAGTACTTTTACGGCTGACGCCTGCATTTGCGGTTCCGTTTGCAAATGATTGTCTTCCTCCGAAGTACACATACTAATATCATCCTCCTCAGACTTGGCGCAACGTTGGTCCTTTACAGTGCCGTAAGTCTCTTCCTCCAGGAGATATTCCAACAGTAGTAATTGATTGGACTTCTCTGTACGACACAAGGTCGAGGTTTTTCGTTTCAACAGTGGATCGAATTCTTGTATGACCTCTTTGGGAGGCCTTGATGCAACACATCCACCAACTGCGCCTTCGTCGAACTCATCGAAGGATTCTTCTTCGGAAATTTGAACTAGGGCATTGCGAGGCGTCAAGATGTCCTTATTACTGGAGGCCATTTCGAAAACGTTTCCGTAAGTCACATCTTGGTTGGCATATATGGGATCCAAATCGTTAGAAGTCGAGCTGGAGCTAGAATTTTCCTTCTCGTTTTCCTCATAGTACTCCCAAGAGTCGCTTCGATCTGGTTGAGGCGTTGTTTTCTCTGCTTCTTCCAGCTTTTCTCTCAAAATCAGAGATTCTTCACGCTCTGCGAGTGCGGCGGCAGCATTCAGTTCATGCAGTTCTGCAGATCCGATATTAGGACGCAGAGTAGTGCCATCGGGAACAACTTTTCTCAATTGTATCTCTTCATAGTTTTTCCTTCTTTTCAAACGAGCAGGCGGTTGCACAGCGTTTAGTTTGCCATAAGTGGATTCGTTTTCCTCCATAAACTCTATGGGCAATACAGGTGCGGGTATGGATGGCATGGGCGGCGAGGGAAGATCTATGGAATCTCTGGAAACGTTGTCAGAACTTTCGGCAGATAACGAATTCAATGAACGTTTCAACAAAACCTTATTCGCTGCTTCCAAAGCTATGGGATTAGTGGGCATTTTTTTACCGGTCGCTTTCAAATTATCCTGTTGCATTGTCAGGGAGGATGTAGAAGATGACTTTAGTGCATCATGGTAAGAAGGTGGCTGCAATTCATTTTCTTTGTCCTCCATTCTAACAGATCTGACGTTGCGTGGCACTTCATACGAATGATCAAGTTCCTCGGGATGTTGCCTTAAATCATACATTCCTCTCGCTTTGCTGTTCAAAGGACTGGTAAAGCTGATGCCATTGAAAACGTGATCATTGGGTGGCAGTGTTTGTGGCCGCTCCAAATGGAATTCCGACGATGGCATATTCTCACGTTCCCGTTTGTCTTTTTTACTCAATGTAAAATTTGCTCCCAATTTCCTTAGGCGTTGTGTGGTCTCAGTGCTGATGGAGCTTAAAGCCTCGCTCGATGATTTTAGATTTTTATCCAACTTATGTTTGGCACCCTTGGCCTTCGAAGCCATCCGCTCACCTATGGATTCCGTTAGCAGTTTCGATGTGCTACCCAGTGATTTCAAAAGATCGCTGAAATAAAACAAAGAGCACAATGGGGGCGATAAGTATGAGCTTTACACCAATAATGAAATGATTCATAATTTGTTAGTTATTCACTACAATATTTATTTTGCCACACCACACTACGGAGATCGTCCAACGAGCAAAAAGGAACCTTTAATACGGTTTACCCCACAACACTTTGATTACACTGAGTGACGACTGATGGTGATGATGATGATGTTGTTACTTCCAGCGCACTCGAATCCAGACTGAAAATGTCGATTGTTCTGTTATTCTTAGTTTGTGTAAAATTCTATATAAAACTCTACTCTACATTCTGAATTAAAACGAGTATTATGTGTTTATCTTCCGAATTAGTAAATACAAAAATAAGAGCAAAAACCACCCTTGGTAGCCCCCCCTCTTTCCTTTTGCTTCACAGTTCATGATATTGGATCCATTCCAATTAAAGCCAGCACTTCTTACAACAAGAAATAAATTACAAACATGCAACAGTCCGTTGCACAGTGGATTGCAAATTACATTTAGTAGAAAATGGTATTTTTTTAATATAGAAAAAAATGTGCTTTTTAGGGGATATTTAATATTCTAAGTTATTTTGAAGTTTGTAATCCTTAGTTCCATTTTAAAATTTGGTTAGTTGGTATGGAATGTGATGTATTATTCGATGTTTTTGCAAGAGAAAAAATGTGCTACATCCAAACTTCAGTCGCGTACCAATGAAATAAGGATCTTCCTTAAACAAACTAATTGCAGACAATTTATACATGTTTATATAAAACTATTACGTGCTTGACTAATTCCTACTTATAGGGAGTATGCTAGTTAATAGGGCTGACAGAATTAGTACCATCTCATAGAAAAAAAAAACTGAAACGATCAGATAACATTCCTCTTACATTGTAAGTATTTCCGAAACTATAAATCAAAGAAAAAAAAAAATGAGAAAATGCCAAAATTGCCTAGAACAAAAAGATGACGCTCAAATCATGAAATTATGGTGGTATACATGGAGCTTTTTAAATTTCAATGGATGCGCAGACAGAAATGCTCAAACATTTCGATATACAAAAAAAAAAAACAAATTACATGAATGACATATGGGAAAGCTTCCCCCTGTCAGTGATTTTAAACGCATTCTATTCTTAGACTCACTTAACAGGACCTGCAGTTGGACAACGATTCCGAACGCTACAGTTTCAGGAGCATTTATTAGAATGATCGATTACTCGACTACTCGAAGTGTACATCAGATACATCTAAGTAACCGCCGCTCAAGGACAGTTAAGTGGCTGTACTGAGGATTAAGTGCGCTATCATGCGAAATATAATCGCGTACATTAATCATCGCGCCACGGTCGGTGAAAATACCGTGTCTAGGAAGTAAGATCAATTTTAAATTAGAATTACGCGGATATATACTTTCATATCATAACCCAATGAAGGTACAATATAATTTGATACGGCCAAAAACTTAACCCACAGAAGGAAGCGTTTAAAATATCAAGTATGTTTTGACCAAATATGGGAGATTCCAAATTGGCTGTCCGAAATTTAATTTTTCCTCTCTAATCCCTAATTCGCGGACTCTGCTGTATCTTAAATTTTGTAAATTGCATTACATTACATTACAATGCTTGATAAAATATAAATAAATCTTTTGATTTTTAATACCTTCTAAACAAATTAGCTAATTTAAACCATACTCGTATTCCCAGATTCACACATTTCATACGGCTGCAGTAAGTTAGTTCTAGATAATCTAGCACTAGACTTCAATAAACTAAGTTTCGTGAATGAAAATCGACTGCATTGTCTCCCCTCTTTAAGAGACGTTTTTCTACAGGGTGGCGAACGAATCGTACTACTGTTAACCATCAACCTTCTACCCAGAATTGAGCCGAAGACGTATCCGTTTGAACAGTATTTAGTTACAGCAAGATGGAGCAACTGCACACATAGCCAGACCGGTTATGGCGGAGCTCCGACGAAAATTCCCAAATTAATATCCAGAAAATTCACTTTTTGCTGGTCCCCAAGGTCAACTGACCTGACTGCACCAGACTTTTTCTTATGTGGTTATGTCAAGCAAGATATGTACAAAACGAAATTAAGGAATCTGACTGAATTGAAGCAATCCATTAAAACAATAATTGAGACGATCCCGATTTTAAACCTTCAGGCCGCAATGAATTTCATGAATTTTCTGATTAGGTATCGCATTTGCGTTAATGAGCATGATCATGAGCATGAGGCCATTTACGGTCTATCATCTTCAAAACCAATTACTAAAAATAAAATAAAATTTAATTTTCTATACAGTAAAAAAAATAAACAAATGAAATATATCGATTAAAAAAGTTTGAACTTCTTATTGTAATGCAATTGGTGCGCCACCCTGTATAATGTCTATACGGAAGATAGTAAGGTTACAGTCCAGTTCAGTTCAGAATTGTATAATTTTGCTTCTTTTATTGTTCTTTAATTCAGAATTTCGTTCTTGAATCCACCGATTTGCAACGTCCTTCACAGTTTTAGAGCAATGCAAAGGATTTTGAATGAAAGTATATCTAAGCCAGTTTAGCTAACTGAAATGTCATGTCTTTTTTTCTAAGTTGGTAGTACTGAGACAGACATATTTGCCAAATTTCACATCATATCAATATCTTAATATGTGAACTACGCATACTTTTGTACGACGCAAAATTGAATTCAGTAATTTTTACAATGGATTTCTACTACGAAAATGTTTAGAATGTTACAGAAGGCCTTTGGTACACAAGCTATTTCGAAAAAATTAGTTATAAGTGGCATAAAAAGTTCAAATAAGAGCCCAGACGACTATCAATATCTACCGACTAAAGTTAAAAACCGCCGATTAACAATTAGGGATCTTACTGATGATGTTAACCCCATTTTAAAAAATATTTTGGTGTCAAAAACACTTAACTTTTTTTCGAAAAAATATGGTCGCATTACAATCTGTGACGATATGATTTCTGGCCACCAAAACGTTCTGTAAGTTTTTACAACGGAAGATTTAATCTGTGCTTATTATTCGAAAATAACTGATTAATCACTCTACGCAAACAAGCAAGATTAAAAACATTAAGTCATAGTGGTCTTACAGAGACTGGATTTAAGGACAGCCAACTTTTGGTTTTCCCACCATGGTGATAAGCGATCTTACATTACATAGCCTCTCTGTGTGTTTTTCGACAAAAATTCGACTAATGTCGCTCCACAACCAACATATTCGCCAGATTTGTCTTCCTATGATTTATAAATATTTTCTGAACTCAAAAGACTACTCCGAGGACGCAGTTTTGAGTTATTTGAGGGGCTTCAAAGTGAATCGTAACGCGCTCTAAAGACCATATTGTAATGTAACAATTTAGAATGCTTCGAAGATTGGAAAAAAACGTTGGCATACGTGTACTATGTTCGGAGCGAATATTTTGAAGGCGATGAAATAGATTTCGTTAAATATATAACAATATTTTGAAAAATAAAAGGTAAAAACTGATCTTATTTTTTGGAGACAGTAATATGAGTGATTCTAATCAGTACAAAGGGGAAAACAAACTTATAATAGCCCTCATTGTACGATGGTTGGCATAAAAATGTTTTAATAGACCACTGTGCGTAACGTTATGATCTTCCCATTCCCTACCACTCTATGTTTAGAGGATCATCCCCATAAGACGGAGGAAATATAATGTCGAATATATGTATGTTTAGTAAACGATTCTCATATACTCGTATCTTCTCAATGTGTGGTTAGTGTCAGTGACAGACAGTTGTTGCTGTTCCTTCTTTAACGCGTGCCGCTATAAATAAAAGGTGACAGTCTCTACGTTATTTTGAAGATAAGTTCCAACATCTGTTTAAAGTGTGAAGGAAAAAGGAAGCCATACGGTGTGATTGAACTCTAGATTTGAATATTTACACGAATAGATGAAGTGAGTGATCCATGTTCAAATATATGTAGTATTGGGTGGAAGTAAAGTTCATTGGTTTCTCTATGGTGGGAATTCTATGTTCGTTTTTTATTTAATTTATTTTTAAACACTTACAGAGCTCTTTGATTGAGTTGGTATCGTCAAAATTATCAGTCATAAAGGTTTCTAGATATCGCTTAATAGAAAATTTAATTGCAGTGCTAAAAATCCTGCAATTTACAGACACTGTGTCGGAATGAGCCATTTCTCGATATAGCGTCAAACAATACTGAGCAAAAATGTCATGACAATTTGGCAGTATAATAGTTTACTTTGTCATAAAAATTGCTCCTAAATGATTTATCTTATATACATATGACGTTTTCATTAAGAGACAAAAAATTGGTTATAACATCTAAATTTACAAATGTTTATGGAATATTTGTTTCAAACTATATGAAAAACTTAATTTTAATCAATTTCCTTCTTTTTAAATTGTCTTTAAAAAAACAATTTCGATTTTTTTTTTTTGAATTTCCGAAGGTTTATATTTTTTTTTTTTTTTTTTTTTTTTTATTATTATTCTTTATTTGCAATCTATTTTCATATAAACATTAAGCAAATTTTATAATAATATCAGATAAGTCACAGAGCTGTTAAATTCTACAAAACTTAACAGTAAGTCAATATGTTACAATTATAGTACAATATTTACATTAATATTAATTACAAAAATGGGAGGTCAAGGATGTGAGTTCTTTTTAGTCTACGTACTTCCTCGCTATCATTAAGCAGATTAATTGCCAAGATATTCGGATGAAAAGTAAGTCTATTCAGGTAGTTAGTACTATATCTAATAACTTCGCTTTTAATTTTTGGGACACCAAGATCATTGTGTATGTTATTGTTGTTGACAAACCATGGAGCATTGCTGATTAATCTTAGGGCCTTTGACTGGTACCTCTGAAGAATTTCAATATTTTAAGTACTGGCTGTTCCCCACAATTGTATGCCATAAGTCCACACTGGTTTTAGAATACATTTGTATAACAGTACCTTGTTCTCTAAACTGAGCTCAGATTTGCGACCCAGAAGCCAGGACATTTTCTTCGTTTTTATATTTAATTGTTCTCTTTTGTGTTGTATGTGTTTTTTCCAAGTCAGACGTCTGTCGATGTGAAGTCCAAGATATTTTACGGAGTTAGATGATGGAATATTAACTCCATTTAAGGTCACTGGTGGGCAGTCTTCTTTCCTTAAGGTATACGTTACATGGACTGATTTGTCAGTATTGACTTCTATATTCCACTTCTTAAACCAGGATTCGGTGGCTTCGAGTTGTCGTTGGAGTATGTTAGATGCTTCAGCAGGGGATGCATTTGTAGCTAATATTGCCGTGTCATCCGCATAAGTCGCTATCTCTACATTATATATATATTTATATATATATTTATATTTAAAATATCAACAATTTAAAAGTTTATTAACACCGAAATAAAAAGTAGGGTTGAGATGTTTTCACCCTCTTAGAAGTTCTTAGCTAAAAGGAAGTACTTGCTCAAATAGATGTCAGAAAATTCAGTAATACAAAATATGTCTTTTTTTGGAACGCGGACGGACCTACGTAATAAACACGATGTAACTGCATTGAAATATTTATTTTATATCTGATTAACTCGTTGCCCACTATATGTAAGAGGGGCGTATTCGCTTTACTATAGACGGTACAATCTTGGGTCGTCTTAACAAATTCGACAAATATTTTCCCAGGCAGAGGGTGGGAAAAAAAGTAAGAGATTAGAGATTTGGGATCGGATAACTTTATTTCAATAATCACTCTATTGAGCAGTGGGAACTTTGCTTGTTTTATGTCGAGTACTATGACGATGCCGTTAATAAATTTACTAGAAAAGTGTCTTCGTAGACAGTTTTCATATATAAAAGTGTCTTCGTAGATAGTTTTCATATATAAAAGTGCCTTTATAGACACTTTTTATATAGGAAGTTGTCTTCGTAGACGCCTTTCATATACAAGTGTCTTCATAGACACTTTTCATATAGAAAATTGTCTTCATAGATACTTTTATATAGAAAAGTGTCTTCATAGACATTTTTCACTGTCTTCATATATGTATACTTTTCATATAGAAAAGTGTCTTTATAGACACTTTTCATACAAAAAATGTCTTCATTGGCACTTTTCATATAGATAAGTGTCTTCATATAAATTTTTCATATAGAAAAGTGTCTTCATACAAATTTTCCATATAGAAAAGTGTCTTCATGCACACTTTTCATATGGAAAAATATCTTCGTGTACACTTTTCATATAGAAAAAAGTCTTCATAGACATGTTTCACATGGAAAGGTGCCTTCAAAGACACGTTTTATATAGAAAAGTGTCTTCATAGACGTTTTAATATAGAAAAGCATTTCGTAGACAAGTTTCATAGAGAAAAGTGCCTTCATACACACCTTTCGTATAGAAAAGTGTCTTCATATACACTTTTCATATAGAAAGGTGTCTTCATGAACACTTTTCACACAGAAAAGTGTCTTCATACACACTTTTCATACAGAAAAGTGTCCTTATAGACACGTTTTATACAAAAAGTTTCTTCATAGACATTTTTCATATGGAAAAGCACTTCTCATATAGAAAAGTATCTTCATAGACACTTTTCATATAGAAAAATTTAGTTTTAATTTTTCATAATATTTGCCAGCTGCAAACGAAAGACTTTCCTGTTATTTTCTATGTTAATTAATTTACGCTAATTAAGCGCAGTTCATCTATTACTGAAATATATTTTATTAGAATTTTCTTGGCTGTTTTTTACACAAAAGGAGTTTCTTGTGATATAAATTTAGCAAAATATATAGACAATATGATATATCTAAAAAAAACGTTTGAGAGTTATGAGCATCTAAAGTTTTACTTAGGAGTCATATACTGATCTCAAATTTTTTTCCTCTATACGACCAAGTATTCACATTTAAAGTTCGAAATTTGCTTGTGTATTAACATTGTATAAGTATAATAAATAAATCGATTTTTCTTAAAATTTACATACAAAAAACTGAATATCTTGAGATTATTTCTGCGAAATTTCACTTCAATATATTGCACAGTACGGGAATCTCAAGATTCTTAGCACAACGACACTACATATATTTGATCTATTGAATCTTATACAGGGTGGCCCATGGATCTTGCTACTGTCAACTGTTACTGAGGACCGTTATTTAAAGATGTTGATGGAATATTTTACCCAGAACAGAGCCGAAGATGTATCCGTTTCAACAGCATTTAGTTACAGCAAGATGGAGCAACTGTACACATAGCCAGACTGGTTATGGCGGAGCTCCAACGAAAATTATCAAATTAATATCCAGACACTCACTTTAAGCTCGCCCCTAAGGTTACTTGATCTGACTGCAACAGACAAGAGGTGTACAAGCAAGAGGTGTACAAAACGGAACCCAGGAATTTGACTGAATTAAAGCAATTTATTAAATCAATAATTGAGGCGATCCCGTATTGAATAATTTTCTGATCAGTTGTCGCGTGGGTAAGTGGGTGTTTCCTAGGATGCTTTGTACCGCTTACCCCTAAAACGCAAAGCCTCTCTACCCGATCTTGTAATTAAGCAGGCAAAGGATAATGCTTTGCGTAAAAAACAAAGTAGTGTGACAGGTGGATTATGTCTTGGGATCCACCTATAATATGACATCAAACTGATCTTGGAACTCGTTTTTCGAAAACCAAGTAAAGGGGAGAGTTATAGTTTAACAAGACAATTGCACACCCTGGCAACAGGAGCGGACATATAGAAGCCGTCGAGAAATATCGGGAGATTTATTTTCTTCGTTTTAATAGTCGTACGACCAAGGAGTTCCTTTGTGGAGAGATATGGTTAATAGGCTAGAGGAGCATGGCATTAATTTGCTGTGTTGATATTTTCTCCTCGGACATTGAAAATCTATGCCATTGATAATGGATTACCAGTTCTATGCGAGGTATGATAAAGCAAAACTGGAGTAGCTTGTTTGCGAAACCCAGACCAGAGGGTTCTTCTCTTCTGGTAGCACGGGTGACCAGGGGCCCAAGGAACATTGTTCCTTCCTGGTCGATGGCGTTGGACCCCTTGTGGGAGCATCGTGCTGGCTGTGGTTGCCCAAACATGTGTTTTCAGTGCTTTTGCGTTACTTCAGGTTGCGTTGCTAAAGGAAGGCAGAAGCTTGGAAAACACTGTTCATGTCTATCCGAGGTCTTCCTGGATTACCTTAACTCCTAACATGGAGGTAGTTCACTTCATACCAAGTGGCTACAACGGTACTTTGGCCGATAGAGGAAGCGGGCCCTAAGGAAGTTTTTCCAAGGGGACCTACTTCTAATCTCAAAAGTAGTTCGACTAATCCTTTCGGGATTAGTTTGGGTACCCCAAAGGGGCGTTTGCTGTCGCAAGAAGAAAAGAATTATAACCAAGAAAAGAATTATAGAAAACAGCACCATATGTGATGGCACACCATGACTAAGGCCTCACGCGAGACTCGTGGAAATATACACAGTTGATTGATCAGTTGTCGCGTATGCGCGAATGAGCATGGAGATCATTTACGATCTGTCGTCCACAAAAACCAATTAGTTAAAAATAAGAATATAATATAAATTAAAATTACATTTTCTGTACAATAAAAAAAATAAATGAAATACGTTGATCAAAAAAAGTTATTTGAATTTCTTATTGTGGCCCAATTAATGCATCACCCTGTACATGCTGTTGTCAAATTGACAAAAAAAACATAGCTTCTAATGCAGTTTTTTTATATCATACCTATTATCGACGCCTTATTCTTTGTTTTCCAAATTATTTAGCGTACCAAGGGCGAGCAAGGACTTCCCTTCCTTTGCACTTAGGAAGCCCTGTATCGAGTCTCTAAAAGAATGCTAGGGGAATATATCTTTTTTTATTGTAAATTTATTGTATTAAACATACAAATTACGCCTTAGCGCCGCATGGCATTACAGGGGCTAGTTGCCAAAATAATTACATCAAAATTGTTTGCATAATAACTACCTATACAGTTTGAATACAAAATACAAACACATTTATGAAAAATCTAATTTCTTGGCATGTACTTCAATATTAGCTCAAAATTCATACCAGAAGCTCAGCGACATTTTGCAAAAAATACTCTTTCATTGACGATTTAAATAGTGATTTTTACTGTTGTGGTTAAATATTGTACTGACTACTACTAGAATGTACCAGAATACGCTGTTTTGTTGTTTCAGATTGTCATTATTTCTCGTATAAAGATATACTGAAGATATACTATTCAATCATTTGAAAACGTTAATTAGCAATTGTACTTTATAACAGCCATATCTGTGGTCACAACCCATAACAGCCTAAGTCTGTTTTTCAATATTTTCAGTACAGGAGTTTAAAGTTTTGAATCTTCACTGAAAATCAGGAGAAGGTGTTTTTTTGAAAACTTTGCTACAGATTCCAAGGAAACGAATTTCTTTACTTAGTTGTTAACAAAAAAATAGTTTTTTATTCTCGTAGTCAAAAGATATTATCGAAAACGACACTTAGGCTCTTATGAGTTGTTGAACGAAAGAAAGTCAAAAAGTTTAAGTTGAGTTAGACTATTATTCCAGATTAAATAAAAACCTTTAAGTTTGGAGAAAGACCTTAACTCAATTTATGTTTATCAAAAAACGAAATTGTAATTCGGAATAAGAGCTTAACTCAAGTTATGAAAATAAAATTGTTTCTTTATTTTTTTGGATTAACGACTTAAGTTGATTTAGGCAATGATGAAAAAATAATGTTTATATTTCTTGTAATCCTAAATTGACTTAGGCAGTTATGCCAAAACAGTCATTTAGAAAAATAAGTTAAGCTATTAGGTTTTTTAGGATTAAAATGCATTCCTAGAAGAGATACAAACATGAAAAATTTAGAGCAAATAAATTTAGATACGCTGAATACGATGGTGCTAATAACTCAATTGTGTCCTAACTCGAGTTAGGCTGTTACGGGTTGTGACCACAAATATATGTATACTGTCAAAACTGTTAGAAAAGCATCTCTATACAAAGCGTACAATACGAAATTGGAAAGTTCGCTATAGCTTTTAGTGCTTCATACTGTTGCCGTTGGAGTGATTTTAATTTAGAACTCTTTATAACCATACATAATGGCTAAATAGTTATAATGACTTTGAACTATAGCTTGAAATATTACAAATTTGGTATTTCGATCAAAATTATTTTTAAATTTATACAATAAACCTATGGCAGGTGATACTGTAGACTTCAGAAACTCTACATATACCTATATATGCAGTGTCCAAGAAAAATTACTTTAAAAATATAATCCCAAATACAGGGTGGGCCATAAGGGTGTTGGCGGTTTAAATATTCAATTAAAAAAAACTACGAAACATAAAAAAAATATATTTGTATTTTTAAAAAGTAAAAGCATGGGAATTTTTAAGACTTAAAAATAATGTTGTCCAAATGGCTTCCCTCGGCTGCTTGACACTCTTGGAACCGAAGTCGCAAATTTTGGAAAACTCGTTGAAAAGTTGTTCTCGGTATTTTGTTACTTTCCTGAATAATGTTCCTCTTCAACTGCTCTAAATTGGTCGGATTATTCTCGTAGACTACCGATTTGAGGTAGCCCCATAGAAAATAATCGCATGGAGAGAGATCGGGGCTACGTGGGGGCCTTTCAATATCCCCCCTTTTCGAAATGAGTTTTCCAGGAAAAACATTTTTCAGCAGCTCTATGGATACCCTAGCCGTATGACATGTGGCCCCATCCTGTTGAAACCACATCCTCGGGGTATTGCCTTGAAGTTCTTGCAAAGCTGGCACCAAAAAGCCTGCTAGCATGTTACAATAATTGTTCGCTCTAACCGTCATCGCGTGCCCTCTTTCGTCCTCAAAAAAGTATGGTCCAATAATACCGGTTGACGTTATCCCAGCCCACACGACAAGCTTAGGGCTGTGAAGTGGACGTTCGTGCAAGTGTTGGGGATTAGTCTCGGACCAGAACCGACAATTTTGCTTGTTCACATGGCCATTAAGGTGAAAATTGGCCTCATCACTAAAAATCACGTTGTTGAAATTGTTGAACCGCTCTAGCATCAAATCGACAAAGTTAAGCCGGTTATTGGCATCATCGGGTTTTAATTCTTGGACTATCTGAATCTTATAATCTTTCAAATGCAAATCACGTTTCAAAATTCGTCGTAAAGTTATACTTTTGACATCCAAAGACTGACTTCTCTTACGTGTTGACTGTTGCGGATTTCGCTGAACTGAAACACGAACACGCTCCACAATGTCGGCTGATCTTGCAGAAACTGGGCGACCACCATTCTGATCCATTTTCGTATCACATTGGTGCTTGCAACTTCACTTAAATCGTGTAAACCGAGTTCATGCCGATACAAACGTCGTGCAGTAATCACTGATTTATTGTTTTCGTAATACGCTTGGACACAAAATGCACGCTGCACTGCCGTGTACGGCTCCATGGCGACTAAATTTCCAGGAAGCGGCGTCACCCCGCGCCGTGCGTTACCGAGAAATTGAAGAATTAAATCGCCAACACTCATATGGCCCACCCTGTATTTGACAGAATTAACTTCTGGAATTTCTTCCCTGTCTACGTATATACCAAAGTTGTCGTTGAACCGACAATATGACCTAAATCTTACCAATTTCGTTTTATTTGGATTAAGGAAAAGTTTATTAATATGCAAATACTTTATTAATAGACTTACTCCTCGTTCTATGTAAGGCTTCACAGTCATTTTATATTTGCATGGATAAAAAATAGCAACATCATCAGCGTACATATATTTTCCAAATCATTTATATAAAGAGAAAATAACTAGGGGCCCAATACACTTCTCTGGGGGACTCCACACTCCACTAGTTTCAAAGTACTTTTACTCTTAACAATTTGTACAAATTGTAGCCGCTTTATTCTTTATTCCCCAAATAAAAACATTGTCCTACTTTAATAGTAAATCCTTTTTCGTTTTTTTGATTAGTTACAACAAAAATACCGTTCAAAATACCGGGTTTGCCAACATACAGTGTTACTATTATAACAACGTTCCCATTTCTCCCATACCATGTTATTTATGTAATTTTTTAAAACATAAACCCTTAACGCTAAAAAATTATAGTGTACGCATGCCAAAAACGGACCAAAAAAAATTGTATTACTTATCACTTTTGTTGAAATTTTGATTCTCATCATTCGAATTTTCATTTCCCTCATCATAAATGGAATGATCAGGTGATGGCTCATTAAAATCAATATCGTCGTTATCGTCCTTTACGTACCCGGGTGATGGTGACTTGAATTTGCTGTTATCCGAACTTTCGATCGACTCGGCCAAAGACGAATTCGAAGACTTGTAACTCATGGATGACTTGTTGAATTTATCACGTTTAAAACTATTATCCTTCAGATCAGGCGGGGTAACATTATGGCAACTGCTAGTCGTAGAAACCTCACTCGATATGGAATATCTTCGTCTTCGCTCTAATTCCCGTTCAGAATTTAAATACGTTTTAGGTGGCAAATCGGGCGCTTTGCGTGTCACTTGAACGGGTGAAGCATGTGGTGTCTTATTAATCGCGCCCGTAGCACTATCCATAACGGACTGCAGCTTTGGTCCCGCTGGTGTAATAGTGGTGTTCTCATAATTTTGCGCTGCATTATTTTGTGGTTTACGCGGCCGGGGAGCTGGTCTAGGTGTTGAGTAAATGGGTACATTTTCATTGGCATTTGGTCCGTATAAATCATTCGTTTCGGTGAGGATCGATTTTTGCGTAGACAGCGCTGTGTCTACCTCATCTGGTAGTGTGGGATACAATAGGAAAACTTTATTGTTTGGCACCTTTTCACTGCTGGTCGAATTGTTTTGTAGATTTTCCGAGTTGATGTTAAGATTCTTATTTATTAGCTCTACTGCAACATTTTCATATTCGGATTTACGCAATTCAGGGTACAAACGCCGTGGAGCCGGCACAGGACGTAATGTTTGCTCATTGTCCATGGCCAGGTGACTGAAATGATAACAAAAAACACACATTTAAAATAAGTATTAGAATGATTTTTGAACGTAATTATTAAAGAGCAATGAAAAATAAGCGCTATGTGTTGCAAAATAGAGTTTGTAAACAGGTAACAGCTCAGAGAGTTTTCTGCGATGGCGTGAGACATATGAGATGTAAAAATAGTTTTCTATTTGACAGACTTGTTTTGTCAGTACTGTAATAAGAAGAGTCACATTGATTTCAGTCACGTCTTAGATCGGGCGTTTTTGATTTTTTGCCACAAATTGCCACCAAAGTATAAATCTGGACTCTTCTTACAGATCAACACTAGATATTAAACTGTTAGAGCAAAGAAGACCATCTCCCACATAATGCCAAAATGGCAACGTTTGGTATTAGTTAATTCTCAAATTAATAATAAGTTACAATTAAATAACAAAAATCCTTATTCAAATGTTTAGACATCGAATTGTCGAATATTAGAATTAGCGGTGAGATGCCACATAAAGCATACTTTAGAAAACGTTCGCATTTTTCATCAAATACAAAAATGAAATTTCGATTAATTTTGTATTATTTCAAATAACAAAAAACCAAAGAATAACATATCCGGTGTAGAGATTAAAAAAATCCGAAAATGCTAAATACTGAACTTTTCTGTACAGGACATACCATAATTAGGGTATGCAATTTCCTAGACTTATCTCCCAGGATAATGGAAATTTTCAAATACTGCTGTTTTCAAAAAGTATGACCAGTTTTCAATTTAAATTATGTGGGTATAA
Organism: Philornis downsi; assembly: GCA_019455685.1. Taxonomy (NCBI): domain Eukaryota; kingdom Metazoa; phylum Arthropoda; class Insecta; order Diptera; family Muscidae; genus Philornis; species Philornis downsi. The sequence continues at coordinate 43,065 of JAHXMU010036394.1, forward strand.
CGAGTCTTAGAAATATGTTTTTCTAAGTTGGTAGCACTGTGGGAAACACCTTTGCCAGATTTATGGTCATAAACATCATCAGTAGGGTTGTTAACTTTGACGAGTTTTCGTCATCTGATTTTACATCTGATTTTAACATTTTACCATCTGATTTTAACATTTTGACGGTTAACAATTTTATCTATTAAAATATTACAATTTTTTTTGTTTTTGTAATTTATTTACCGAAATTCTGAAATTCCCTCAAGTAAGTTGAAATCTTGTTAATGAAAAAATTATTCGATTTTCACTGAAAAACGCAATACTTTATTACTAAAACCGGAGTATTTCTAATTTAACTTTAGCATTTTCATTTCATTTTTCATTTCATTTCATTTATTTAAGTTTATGGACATATAAATAATTACAGACTAAGAATTGACGTACGTAGATAATGATATCTAAGTGATCTCGGCGGAACATAAAACGGTATAAGCGACAGTAATTCAGAACAATCAATTATACCAGCTATTATATCGAATACAATTAACAAGGTATGATAAATACGGCGATATTGCAATGGCTGTAATCAGCATCTGGAAATATAAGGAGGCACGAAATCACGAAATTTAATTGAGGAGAGAGCAAATTTCAGAAAGACCCGCTGAATTTTTTCTATACGTGATATATTGACTTGTCAAAGAGGACTTCAAACAATAGAGGCAATATTCCAACTTTGATCTTACATAGGAAGTATACACTATTTTTAAGGTATGTGGATTGGTGAAATCGGAACAATTTCTTCCAATATACGGTGGTATAGAATAAGCTTTAGGGATTACATAATTTATATATGCGAGATAAAAGTCAGTGCCGCATCAAAAACAACACTTAACTCTATTTTACTTTCAGCAGTGAGGAGTCTGTAATCACCAATTTTGAAATTGGATTACGAGACCTTGAAAATGAAATATGGACACATTTTGATAGATTTAATGACAGTTTGTTAAGGGAACACCAATCAAGAAGATTATCTAATACATTCTGAAGATCTCGGGCTTCAGAAATAAAGGGTAGCGCATAAGTAACGTTAACGACGACTATATTGAATGCGTTCTTGTGCATCATTTGGTTTTAACTCTTGAACCAATTACATCTTATGTGGGAAAAGATGTAACATATGTAAAATTCTTTGCAAATACCGCCCAGACATCTCTAACTGCTGAGAACGTCGCCTGGTGGAAGTTTCGGGGTTTTCCTCAATACTTGCTTGCACTCGAGCAATAGTCACTTCATTTCGAAGTGCACGAGGTCTTCCAGCACGCAAAAGATCACAAACAGTCTCTTGTTGCCCAAAACGCTGAACCAATCGGTAAATTGTTGGAGCGCTTGAAAGAAATTTCGATATGCTCTGAATAATCGAATGCTGACTTTCAAAGTAAAATTGAACAACTTTGGTTCTTTGTTCTATGCTGAGCCTTTTCATCATAAATTTCCCAAGTATTATTTAGTTAATTCTGTAAAGAGACGAAAAAAAGACTTAAACAAAAATTGTATTCACTGATCAAATCTTAACGTTACTTATGTTTAATAGTATCTTGAGGTGTTGCAACATAGTCATACGTCCCGGACCGTCACGGTTTTGATGCCGGGATCTACAATTCTTGGAACTTGACACTTTTGACATGAGTTCTGGAGTAGTTGATCAACTAAAATATGTGTTAACGTTTGTTGATTCCCCAAAATGTATCTTTGGACAGTAACCGTCACGCCAGCTGCACGCGAATTGCATGTCGTTTGCAACGACTTTGAGTGAGTATAAATCTATGTCAACAAACTATGCAGGGGTTTTTCTTCGATTTTTTTTCATGCCAAGTTTTCTTTCACATCCACTAGCAATAAGTTGCGGTGTTCTGCTTATTTTTTAAAAGCAAACGGAGTAACTAACTTCATTTTACAATGTCTTTTCTGTATCAAATATGAGGTGGAGCCACCATTACTCATGGAAAAAGACAAATACCCCCCTTGCAGTCAGCCATTTTTTGTTCTGGCTAGAATAATTCGTTTCGTCAAGCTGGCTATATATATAAATAATGCCGTATAAAACAAAAGATTTTTATTTATGGACTAGCTGACCCGGCAAACGTTGTTTTGCCTTCAAAATGTTAATGTGGTAAAAAAAATTAATTGCAAAAATCTCATCTCCAACGCCATCTATCACTTCAAATAAAACCCTTTAAACCTTCCGGAATACTCTACCAATAATTTAAGACCAAAATGAACCAAATCGGTCCAACCGTTCTCGAGCTTTAGCGAGACTAACGCACAGCAATTGATTTTTATATATATAGAAGAAGAAGATAGAAGATAGATAGAAGATTCCAAAAATATAAGTCTTTCGCCGACTTTTTTATTTTATTGAACAAATATAAAATCTCATACTGATAGATTCTAAGGATAAACGTCTTTCGGAAACTCACTCATTAATTCGAATTCCAAAAATTCATCTATGACCATTCTTTGGAGGCTGAAAATCATAAAAATAAAAAAAAAAAAAAAAATCATATGTTTGGATAGGTACAAAAGCACAAATCAAAAATACTTTATATAAGTAACTATTAGCATAAAAAAACAAAAAATAAATTTTGGAAAAATTTTGCAAAATTAGAGAGATGAGAGCTTAGCCAATGTTTTGGTGCACTTAAGTATTTCTAGCATATTTTTTTCACTAAAATTTTTTTAAGTCAAAATTCCATAATTAACAGTTTTTTTTCGGTCCCCGATTTATACACTTTGAGATGTGCTACCACAAATTTGTATAATTTTGTTTGGTCATGGAATTGAAAAAAAAAAACAAGAATGTTGGTATTCTTTGTACAGGGTGTCCGTCGGGAAGGTATACTACTTTGTTTGTTTATAATTTTTGATTAAATGAAAGAGAATGGATCTTATATTGATAAATGTTTTATTTAATATGGGCAACTATATATGAAATACAATATCGGATAAATGTCCGCCTCTGTTAGCCTTATCAATGCGAGCCCTTTTGAGCATATTTTTCATTACATTCTCACACATTTCATGCGGTATTTAATTAATTTCATCACGAATATTTTGTTTGAGTTGCTTAAGCGTTTCTGGCTTCTTTGCATAAACCTTGCTTTGCAGATATCCCCACAAAAAGAAGTCCGAAGCAGTCAAATCAGGCGACCATGGAGGCCAATCAATATCAGCATTTCTTGAAATAACTTGTTGTGGAAAGAGGTGTCGTAGTAATTCCATTGTAATCCTGGCTGTATGTGATGTGGCACCGTCTTGTTGATACCACATGTTAATCAAGCATAAAGCATGTAGTTGGGGCGTTAAAAAGTTTTCAATTACGATATCGCTCTCCATTACAGTTACTATTATGCCGTTTTCAGTTATAAAGAAGTAAGGTCCTGATTCTTCCTGACCAAATTGCACACCAGACTGTCACTTTTAATGGATGCTGAGATGGCTGATGAATAATTGGAGGGCTTTCCATTGCCCAGAACCGACTATTCTGTTTATTCACATATCCAATCAAATGAAAATGTGCCTCGTCACTCATTATGATTTTTTCATGAAAATCGAGGTTGTCATGGGCGAGCTGTATCATCCTACTGACATATGTACGGCGGCGTAAATGGTCTTGTGGAAGAAGCTCTTGTGCCAACTGAATCTTAAATGGAAACAAATGCAGATCTTTGTGCAAAATTGTGACCAAAGTTGTTCTTTGAAGACCAAGCTCCTGAGCATGGCATCGAATTGAAGTTAATGGATTGTTTTGAACACTGTCTTGAGCAGCAGTAATGTTTTCAGCCGATCTTGCAGTACGTTGTGGTCTATGGTTGGCCCTATCTGCTGCAGACCCTCCTTCTTCGAAATCATTCACTACACGATAAATAGTGCGTCTTGTTGGCACGTTGTTTCTCCCAAAAATTTAACGTAACTTTCTCATCGTCACAGTAATCGATGATTGATTTTGATAAAATGTTTTAACGATTAAAACACGTTGGTTTATCTAATATTTTCCCATAATAAATTTGGCTCGTCTCTACTTCACAACTGCCAAATATGAATTGTCAAGACAAATGTTTACCAAAATGGCGGTAAAACAAAGTAGTATACTTTCCCATCGGATACAATGTAGTTAATTTAATCAATTTTTTTCCCAATATTGCGATTGACTCCGTCAATTATACCTGAAGATAATTGATGGAGCCAATGAAAACACAAGGTTCTCTGTATTATTTGTAGATATTTTATTTTATATTTTTTCCAATATTTCGATTGACTCTGTCAATCATACCACTAAAGATTTGATTGAAGTCGCAAAAGGAGTTAAAGTCGATTTCCAGTCAATGGAGTTAAAAAAATTTACACCGAGATTCCCGAAAACTGAAAACGTTAGTTTATGTCAGGGCCTGTTTAGATGTTTGAGATAAGATAGCAGATAATAAAGTAAAAAATTAAAAAAACATGATCTCATGCACCTCATGAGTGTGCTATGAAAGAGAGTTTCTCATGTTCATTGAGCTTATACGCATCCTATTTTAAGGTTCACTGGAAAGGACCTACTATTTTACATCGATTTCGAACGAAGCTTTTAGTAGACTTGTCGACTACTTAAAGAAAGAAAGAGGGATGCATTGAGGCTGGAATCCACGATAGTTTCCTATTATTAGGAGAGTTCCACAACTCTAATCTAATGAACGGCCCCAGATTTGACGATATATTGTGACGATATATATGACTTTTTTTCTTCAAAATAAAGATTCTGTCATAAATTTTAAAATTGGTATGTCTAATGACAACGCATATTTAATGGCCGATAAATAGCACGTAATATACACATATTATATTTGCAATTCTTCGGTATTAGGCTCATTATATTATATCTTCTACCATAACCTGTTGCAGCTCAATAGAGATGAATTTTTAAAATAATTTATCAAACTAAAAACGGATTTTCCAAGTATTTTCTAAAAATCACATTGCAGTGATCGAAACAGAGATTTATTCAGTTTAAACGGCCGTTTATGTCACATAAAACTTTTAAATGAGTCGTTTGTAAAATATGTTGACGTGTTATTACAAAATTGGACATCAATACAACAACCATGAAATATTAGCAACTTTGAATCAGAATCACATTTTTTCTTTGTGTAAAGATGGAGAGTTTTGGGCCGAATTAGCTTCATATGCATGAACTTTGAATTTACTGCGGAAGATCGAAAGTATACAAAGACGTGGAATTGGATTCAAACGGAAAAAGAACTTGCTATTACGTTAATAATGACTGTATATACATTTCACATCGGATAAAATCGTTGAGAATTAATCAAAATTAAGAAAATTAGGTTCCATATAATCTGATGCCTAAAAATGTGTAACGTCAATTTTGCACATGTAAAATGCTGCTGGCCAGGCATAAACGAAAGAGTTCTCTTTTGCATCATATAATGAATAATGGATCCACTATGATAATCTTAAGAAGAGAAAATCATAGTGACCACGTGTCAATGCTTCAACACCAACAGCTAAGCCGAATATTCATGGAAACATCAACATCTAAGCCGAATATTCGTGGAAAAATACTTATTTTGTGTATTTGGTGAAATATACAGGGTGGCGCAATAGAACGTGCATATTTAAAAAATAGATAGAAAACTAAATACAAAAAGTATGGTTAAAATAAATCTAAGGCATTGTAGAGTAATAAATGGAGTTAATTTTTTAAAAATAACATCATCTAAATGGTGACCCTCTCTACGACGGCACTCCTCTAACCGCAAACGAAAATTATTGAAAACTTTCTTCAGTAATACTGGTGTAATGGCTGCCATTTCACCACGGATATTCTCCTTGAGCTGAACGATGTTTCTTGGATTATTATTGTAGACTTTGTGTTTGAGGTATCCCCACAAAAAAAAGTCAAGAGGCGTCAAGTCTGGACTATGTGGGGGCCATGGGATATCACCTCTTTTCGAAATCAGTCTGCCAGGGAACATCTGCTTCACCACCGCCATGGAGTCATTTGATGTGTGACAGGTAGCTCCATCTTGTTGGAACCAAGTTCTGGAATTCACTATTCTTGAACTTTCAATTTCTGGAGCCAAAAATCCGTCCAACATCTCAACATAGCGTTCCGTATTAACCGTGACGTTTTGGCCCCGCGCATTTTCGAAGAAAAAAGGACCTCTGCCAGAGATTGCTGTCCATACAGTCATTTTATAACTATGCAATGGTTTCTGGTGTTTGATTTTGGGATTTTCACTGTTCCAGTAACAACAATTTTGACGGTTTACGAACCCATTCATAATTAAATGAGCCTCGTCAGAGAAAAGGATATTGTCAAAATTGGAAAATCGATTAAGCATTTCATTAGCAAATGCGAGCCTTGCTATGAAGTCAGACTCTTTCAATTTTTGTGTTAATTGCAGCTTATATGGATGCAGTTTAAGATCCAATGTTAAAATTCGTTGCAAACTTCGGCGACATTTGTGGATTTCCTCGTACCGACTCCATAACACACTTAACATTGTCTTCTGTCCTAGATGTTCTTGGGCGACCATTTGCTCGTGGTTTAAATGTTGAACCGGTCTCTTCAAAACGCTTTACCCATATTTTAATTAAATTAGCACTCGAAGCTTCACTAATTCGCCGTAGTCCATATTCAGCACAATATAGTCGCCTAGTAGCAATATATGAACGAGAGTTCTCGTAAAATGCGCGCACGCAAAATGCGCGACGCTTTCCGTTGAAGTGATTCATAGCGACTAAAACTCCATGAGCCCGCCAACCCAACGATGTAGGCGCCCCCCGGCCCGCGCCTTTTCTACCCCGCAAAAAAAGATGATGCAATATGCACGTTCTATTGCGCCACCCTGTACTTGGTTTCATTTCTTATGAGTTCTTTTGCCAAACACAATTGACAAAGTTGAGCCAAATGCTAGAGGTAAAACGATCCCAGTTAATCGTTACAAATTGGATTTTGTATCTGTTACAAATTTTGTGATATCGCATCCAATTTCCATTAATGGGACATGGCAGTGCTGCTCACATTCGGTGAGTTTACACACATTCACTTTTTAGACTTGCCGACTGGTGATTCCGAAAACTCTGAATGTCAGATTGAGGAAGCTTGTAGTAGATTTGTGGTATTGTGTTTTTCATAATAATGGTTCGATTTTCTTCAGTATTTTGTGCAAACTTTACCAAATAAAAAAAATAGAGAAGAAACCCAATTTAACCAATTTTTTTTTTGGTCGAACAACCTGAACCCAGACTTTCGGGGAAAGTGACTCTTCCGAATAACCTGTTTTCGAAAGAGTCGAATATTTAAACACTCTAGCGATATATAAAGGTAGGAGAAAACTCCTCAACTATGACCAGTTGTATTAGGTGATAGTAAATAAAACGATTGACCACATTTTATCTAAATTACGCATAACTATCTTAAATTATGGGTGAAATTGTTCTTTTGTATAGAAAGACACGAGCTAGCCTAGTTACAGTCCCAG